>APFE030735559.1:90514-120202 GCA_000404065.3 Pinus taeda | reverse complement strand
TATATATCTGGTCCTATATTGTTTATGATCGTAGATCTCTGTGCTTTGATGGTATCATGCTTCTTTGACTTTACAGGTTCTCTTTGAAGTAGGGTAAGCGAAGAAGGAGTGGCAAAGATCTGTTAGAGGGGAGAGGAAACAAGCAAGGAGCCAAGCGAAAGACTGAGGTTGGTACTCTTTGCTTCTCTCCCATCAACTTCTCACAAAGGAAAACGAAATTAACTTTAGTTTGTTTGTTTCTAAGATAGCTACCCGTCTTAGTGGGACTAGCAGCTCTGAATGGACACTAGATTTCCTGATAACAAAAATGGAAAGGGGAATAGCCTCCTCCATCATCTCCTCCACCATCACCACCATCTAGCCCTGAAAAGAAAAATAAGAAAACTTCTTTGATTAAATTAGATGTAAAGTTTGATTTGCCAATTTATGATCAAGAATTAAATGCAGAAAATCTAGATAATTGGATTAGACAGATCGATGTATATTGCAGGGTGCAGAACATTGATTCAAAAAGGAGAAAGATTTAGCTAGCTAGCCTTCCCCCTTGGAGAAACTGCACTAGTGTGGTGGGAAGGCAAGACACAAACTGATCTGAAGAGCCATGGTAAAATTCTTTCTACCTGAAATGAATTTATTTATGCCATCAAAAAACAATTCTATCATCTAGCTTATATGCAACAAGCAATGATGAGTTGGCACACTCTTTGCCAATTAAAGGGACAAAGTGTACAAAGTTATACCCAGGAATTTAGAAAATGAGCTTTAACTCTAGGCATATCTCTAGACTCGCCTGAAACTTTATTGAAGTATAAAGGTGGTCTTCATAGCTATGTGAAGCACACCATTCTCATGTTTAATCCCACTAGCCTAGATGATGTATCATTTCAGGCTACACATCTAGAAGCTAGAGGAAAGAATGTGAACCCAGAGATTGGGGGATCATCAAAGCCATCTGCAAGCAAGAAAAAGGAAAAGAAGAAGCTGAAATGGAAGGAGAGGAAGAAAAACGTTGTACAAAAGGACAAACCTTCATGCACTCACTGCAAGAAGGATGGACATGATGATGAACACCACTGGTCTTTGCATCCAGAGTTGAAACCTAAGAAGTTCGGGTGTAAGAAGAAGAAGATTGTTGTTGCTATTCAGAAAGACTTGGTGTCAGACTCATGTGATGAAACAACAGTGACAGCCACAGGTATAAAAGGTAAAAATTTTGAAGCATCTATAAGTAATTCTGCACAATCTATTGATAATGAAGATAATGAGAGGAAAAGACATGAGCTTTTTCATATTAGAGTTATTTCCAAGCACCAAAAATTTGATACTTTATTTGATAGTGGTTCACAAGTAAACTTGATTTTTGAAACAATTGTAAAGAAGTTGGGCTTACTAACAACACCTCACAAGAAGCCATATCCATTAGGTTGGGTATGTGATAAAGCAAAGCTACAAGTGACAAGGCAATGTAAACTTAGGTTTGCTATTGGGTCAACATTTGTAGATGAGGTTGAGTTAGATATAGTTCCCTTGGTTATATGTGGTATTGTTTTAGGAAGTCCTTACTTGTATGATAGAAAAGCCATTTCCTATACAGCTGAAAATAAGTATCAACTCACTAAAGATGGAATAGAATATATAGTAAGAGCTCATAAGCTCAAAAATTACTACTCTCTAATAAACTCAGGGTAGATGAAAAGAATTGTAAATTCATGCAAGTAATTTTTACTAATGGTTGTAAAGGAAAAGAACCCTGATAAAACCAATGTATCTGAAGGTTGTGATTCTAAACAGAAAGCTGATTTAGTTAAAGTTGTTTCAGAATATGATATCCTATTTCAAGAACCTAAAGGTCTGCCACCCAAAAGGGAAATAGTACAATATATTCGTTTGCAGCAAGATGCTCCATTGCCTAACATCAGAATGTACAGGTTATCTGCTTTAGAGAATGTAGAGATCAAGAAGCAGGTATAGGAGCTTCTCGATAAAGGGTTCATAAGACCAAGCACATCACCATGTGGATCTCCAATTGTACTGGTAAGAAAGAAAGATGGTTCGTGGAGGATGTGCATTGATTACAGAGCATTGAATAAAATAACGATCAAGAATCGTTATCCTCTTCCTCGCATTAATGATCTATTAGATCAGCTGAAAGAAGCAGTTTACTTTTCCAAGTTAGAATTGCATAGTGGCTATCATCAGGTCATAGTAGTAGAACAAGATGCATGGAAGACTGCTTTCAAAACAAAGAAAGGGTTGTATGAATGGTTGGTTATGCCTAATGGCTTAACTAATTCTCTTGCCACTTTCATGAGAGTTATGAATGATGTACTTAGACCTTTTATTGATGATTTGTAATTGTATATTTAGATGACATTCTTGTTTTCAGTAAAACATGGGAAGAACATTTGAAGCGTGTAAAGAAGACTTTAGATGTTTTGAAAAAAGAAAATCTCTATGTGAATTTATCAAAATGTGAATTTGGCAAAACATCTTTAAATTATTTGGGTCATATTGTAGGGGGTGGTGAATTGAAGAGAGATCCCTCTAAGGTTTAAGTCATTGTGAACTAGCCTAAGCCCAAATCTGCTACAAAAGTTAGGAGTTTCTTAGGAGCAGCACAATATTGGAGAAAGTTTATTGCTAAATTTTCCTTGATTGCAGCTCCCTTACATGCTTTAGCAAGATTGAACAAGGTGTTTCAATGGGGAGGAAAATAGCAGAAAGCATTCGACACCTTAAAACAAAAAATTAGTACAGCACCAGTACTAGCACTTCCAGATCTTCAACGACCATTTGAGATTGAAACAGATGCCAGTGACTATGCCATGGGAGCAGTGTTGATGCAACACAGTAAACCCATATGCTCTCATTCTGAGAAATTTACTTCTGCAGTAGTTAATTATCCCACATATAATAAAGAATAGTATGCATTAGTACATAGTGTGAAAAAGTGGAAACATTACCTAATGGGCAAACAAACAATCATACATACAGATCATCAACCACTTTAATATTTTCACTCACAAACTAAATCGCAGCAATCAATACATTATAGGTGGATGGGTTTCCTACAGCAATTTCATCTTGTCATTAGATATAAGAAAGGCATACACAATAACGTTGCAGATATGCTATCAAGACCAATCATAAATGCATCTAATATACTTAAGCATAACTCAATAATGCATGAAATCTACATTGAACAATATGCTCAAGATGTAGATTTTAAAGATGTATATGCAACTTTAAGTCATGGCAAACAAGTAGAAGAATTAGATTATTATGTTAAGGACCAACTCTTGTATCATTTGGGAAAGCTATGCATTCCACAAACTGAAAGAGTTAACATAATCCGAGAAGCACATACTTCTCTCATACAAGGTCATTTTGGTGTAAGTAAAACAGTTGCACAATTGCAAAGGTTCTATTATTGGCCAAGAATGCATGAAACCATTTCTAGATATATTAAAGGGTGTACTATGTGTGCTAAAAGCAAGCCCAGTAATAGAAAATTAGGCTTGTATAACCCACTTCCAGTTCCTTCTCATCCTTGGGAAAGTGTCTCCATGGACTTTGTTGGGGGATTGCCAAAGTCTAGAAAATGTCATAATTATTTATATGTTATTGTGGATAGGTTTAGCAAAATGTGTATTTTGATACCTTGTAGCAAGCAGGTTACAGCTGAACAAACAGCGAAGTTGTTCTTTCAGCATGTATGGGTTCATTTTGGGTTACCCACTTCTATTGTATCAAATCGAGATTCTCGATTTGTTGGGAAGTTTTGGTCAAGTCTATGGGAGTTGATGGACACTAGATTGAAGAAAAGCACAGCATTTCATCCACAAACAGATGGTCAAACAAAGGTGATCAGCAAGACAATGATCCAATTGCTTAAAGGTTATTACAACATGCATCCCAAGCTTTGGGATGAACATTTGTGTTATGTGCAACATGCTTACAATCGTGCCAAGCACTCTTCTACTCAGAGATATCCTTTTGAGACTTGTTTTGGTTTTACACCAAAGTCTCCCTTGGATTTTTTCTTTAGTAAAGACATGGCAGTTAATGGGCACTATGATGTGGACAAAGCAACCAATTTCATTGAACAGATCCAAGAAATTCACCAGGCAGTGCAGGAACAGCTGGAAAGAAGCCAGGCCAAGTACAAGGCAAGGCATGACAAGCATCGAATTGAGCATAGCTTCCAAGTTGGTGATCAAGTCTGGTTGTACATCAGCAAAGACAGAATGCAAGGTGAAGGTAAGAAGCTAAAGCCAATAAGGTATGGGCCTTTCAAGATACTTGAGAAAATTGGTGAAAACGTTTTTCGCCTTGATTTGCCAGCGTATATGCACATCTATTCAGTCATTTAGAGAACTTGAGATTGTCTGAACCTTCATTGATTGAAGATCTCGAAGAGAAAAGTCAGTTTCCTTCTATTGATGATCTGTTGCCTAAATATCTTAATGAGTTGCAGGAAGACACAGTTCTGGACAAGAAGGTGAGAACTACGCGTAGAGGGGATGTTGAGTACCCAACAGGCTCAAAGGTTTAAAACCAAGCAGTGCACGATGTATAGAGATTGGACAAGTGAGGAAGTTGTATCCTCACTTGATCGATGTTTAAAAACCAACTTTTGGTGGTCCAAAAGCTTTTCAGTGGGAAGGCGTGATCCAAAATGGATCCTAAAACCCTCTAAGTCTTTCAATACTTAAGCACCATCACAAAGGGTAAACCTTCACAAATGGTGGAAAACACTATTGGATAGGAAAAACAAGTAGAAATGGTGAAAACAGAGCCTGTCGGAGGCATAAACAACAATGCACAGGAGCGGTCGGATGTGGTCGATCAACGTTCCAGATCTAATCCGCATATCGCAATCAGAGGTGACCAGCGGAGTACATCAGAGGCGTCCCTATGGGAATCACGATAGTGATCAGCGTTGTTATGCTCCTATACTAATAGGTGTCATATTTCATGATTGACTTGATGAGCTCTGTAATATGTTCATACCTTTTCTTGTTGCAAAGGTTTTCCATATTGTCAAAAAATCAAAAAAAAAAAAAAATGTAAAGAGGGTATGCCCTAAAAGAAAAATCAAAGGGAAAAAGGAATAAAATGGTCAAAAAATGAAAGAAACGAACCCCAAAGAAAAGACCAAGAAAGTGTGCAAGTCCAAATTCCACTACTCTTTCATTTTCTGTAATAAGCATTATGTGCAACTTGTTAAATTATGCCACAATTGATGAATAGTCAAACAGTTCAAGCTTAGCTAGTTCATTATTGAATTTCATGTTGTAGAATAGAGAATAAAATCTGACCAAACTGTTTAAACTTGGCAGATGAGTAGATAGGTAGAGTAAATAAAAAGGAGCTCAACAGTTTAATCTGAGCCCTTGGATGTAATAAGTGTAGACTTAGGTAGGTTTTCCATGTAAAAGAAAAGGATGATTTGATAAGCGTTTTCCAATCTAAGTGCACCCAAATAAAGAAGACAAAATGTCAGACTATAGTAGGTAGGGTAGGTAGATGGTGTTACAGAATGATACTTGTGATGAAAATTGTTTCTAAATGTGTTAACTTTTACTTTTATCACAAAGTCTAAGGAAGACATTACACTTGATGCAGTTCAATCAAGGCAAGGTTAAATAACTAACTTCCATTCATTATTTTCCCTAAAGGATTTCACTGATTCCCCCCTAAAAGTATTAAGGTCATTGAAAGTCAAAGGGGCTCAGAGCATTTCTCTGACTTCTGGAGGGACCAGACCCTCAGCCCAATGACCTAAAAGCCTAAGTACTCATAAATCATCCATCCACCATTCATTTCGTTTCATAAAGTTTTTTTACTTAGGAAATGCTTAATATCACTTGAAAAATCCCTTTTCCCACTTTAGCCTAAGTTTCTATGTGAATTTTTAATATTTAAACTTAGCGCTTATCATTTTACTTCATATTAACTATTAACATATTTATTATATAAATCCCAAATAAATTTTAACCCTTCCCGTAATATGTAAATATATTAAAAATCCCCAAATTTTTATATATTCCGCCCCCCGGTTGAATACAACCATAAACATCGTTCAAAAGGAATTAATGAATTAACTTGTAATTCATTAAGAACCTTCCCCACCGCATGACTACGGGATTAATTAACCATCCAGGTTAAATAATAACCAGTCCGTTGACCAATAGAAATGCCCTCGATACGATTAAACGTTGTTAAATACATCGGGCCCGCCATACATAACTCCCCGTCATCTCCAGAGCCCGTTAGTCGTCCGATCTCCACCTTTTCATCCAACGGTTGACGATCATATCGCAAACCCCCTGGTGACCACACTTTAACTCACGATCACCAGGCGGTTTTCTGTCGTACCCTCGCCATGCGTTGCACTCCCAACCTGCTTGCTAGCTCCCGGACCAAAACCGCCCAGCCCCAAAAGTGGTGCGGGGTAAACCGCTTACCACCTTCTGTGTAACGACAAAACATCCCGTCTTGTTGACGTCATCCGCCCAATAAATGCCAAAAAAACACCCACCAAACCAAATTTCGTTAAAAGAACGATAAAACATCGTTTTCACTGTAAGGTGTTGCGTCCAGTTCCCATGCAAATTAACGACCGAGTCCATTGTTCCAACTTTCAACCACCACCCAGCCGAGAAACTCCAGCATTGCGCCCTGCAGCCCATCATTCAACTTGCAATTGCATAGTTGACCTCCTTAATCTAGGTATTTACCCAATTTACTCTGCAACCCTGCAATTTCGGTTTTCCACTGGGAATTTTACCAGAGAAGGCCAAATTCAAGTAAAAAATAGTCTTTAGATACCATAAAAAGACCTCTAAACATGTTGTTTAGTCCAATTTTCCACAGAAAGCCTGAATTCCAATTTGAAAACACAAGAACCAAATATGAAAACTCCCATAGCCCTCGATGTCGCACCCATGAATGCACCTCATAAAGACTTAGATTATCTACCCCTAACTGACAGAGATTTTCAAATTAAGGATTTATCTGGTAAGAGGAACCATCTTCAGGCCTTCTGCCAAGTCAGGGATAGTCATCTGAATAATTCTAATATTTTTGGACTATGGGAATCCAACCTTCCCATTTATTTCCTCCCTCGGTCCATGTTTTTCCAGAGATAATTCATCATTGTTGTGCCAACTATGACCATGTCCATAGAGCAATTATGTCCCCATTCCAAACTGTTCTTTTTCCCATAATTGCTAATTCTATTAATGAAATGATACAATTAGATAATGTTCTCTTTTGGAAAAATCATGAAGGTATTCTATTGAGTTGTTTAGTAAAAGAAGAAGCTGACAAGGTTTTCAAAGAATTTCATGCAGGAGATTGTGGTGGACACCTTTACTGGAGATCAACTGTAGACAAAATCCTCAGAGCTGGATTTTATTGGCCAACCTTGTTCACTGAGGTAAAGAAATTTTTTACTGCTTTCCACAAATGTCATATTTTTGAAGGCAAGAGGAAACTATTACCCTTACCCCTGAGACCAATTTCCACTGAAAAGCCCTTCCAATAATGGGGACTGGACTTCATTGGAGAAATCCACCCTCCCTCTTCTGGCGAGCATAAATGGATTCTAACTGCCACAGATTATTTCACCAAATGGATAGAAGCCATTCCTTGCAGACAAACCAACGACATATTCATTATAGGATTCCTAGAAACCAATATACTGTCTAGATTTGGCTGTCCTAAAAAGATTAGCACTGATAATGTTGCTTCCTTCAAATCCAAGAAAATGATAAGTTTCTGTAACAAATACCATATCACTTTAGGCCATTCCACAGTCTATTACCCTCAAGGTAATGTTCTAGCTGAGTCATCCAATAAAAGCATAATTAATATCATTAAGAAATTATTGGAAGAAAACACGAAAAATTGGCACAAGAAACTTACTAATGCACTGTGGGTAGACAGACTTACTACAAAGAAATCTATTGGAACTAGTCCCTATGAACTAGTCTATGGTTTGGATGTTGTATTTCCTTCATCTTTAGGAATCCTATAATGAAACTACTTCGGGAACCTCAAGTGGAGCCCAATGATATTCAAAGGAGAATTAACCAAACCATCCATTTGTAGCAGACTAGAGAAGAAGTGTTTCAAAGATCCCAAATAGTGCAAGAGAAGCTTAAGAATATTTTTAATAAGAGAACCAAGGCAAAATATTTCTACCTTGGAGACAAAGTTTTGAGATGGGATTCCAGGAGAGAAGACAAAAGAAAACATGGGAAGTTTGACTTCCTATGGAAGGGACCTTTTGTTATTCAGGCATTACAAGGGAACAATACTTATTTTTTGAAGAATCTGAACGGTGCAGAGACAGAAGAAGGACCAGTTAATGGTCGGATGCTGAAATGTTACTTTGATCCAAAATTTTAAAATATTCTTGCTTTAACATGTACATACTATATCCTTAGTAATGCCACAGTTTGGATTGGATGGTAACTTGTTGGAGTTGAAGCCGGAAGAGAAGGCCCTAAGCTTCACAAGAGTTATTGTCATACATATAATAAAGCAACCTGCAGAAGGAGATTTCAGAGCTCAGTCATAATCATTTAGAAGGCCATCTGACCTGTTGTCCTTGACTTTTCACCAATAAAATCCATCCCCAAGTGGAGCCAGTGTTATGTTCCTATACTAATAGGTGTCATATTTCATGATTGACTTGATGAGCTCTGTAATATGTTCATACTTTTTCTTGTTGCAAAGGTTTTCCATATTGTCAAAAAATCAAAAAAATTTAAAAATGTAAAGAGGGTATGCCCTAAAATAAAAATCAAAGAGTAAAAAGAATAAAATGGTCAAAAAAGTGAAAGAAATTAACCCCAACAAAAAACCAGGAATTTGTGCAAGTCCAAATGCCACTACTCTTTCATTTTCTGTAATAAGCATTATGTGCAGCTTCTTAACTTATGCCACAATTGATGAATAGTCAAATAGTTCAAGCTTGGCTTTTTCATATTTGAATTTCATGTTGTAGAATAGAGAATAAAATCTGACCAAACTGTTTAAACTTGGCAGATGAGTAGATAGGTAGAGTAAATAAAAAGGAGCTCAACAGTTTAATCTGAGCCCTTGGATGTAATAAGTGTAGACTTAGGTAGGCTTGCCATGTAAAAGAAAAGGATGATTTGATAAGCGTTTGCCAGTCTAAGTGCACCCAAATAAAGAAGACAAAATGTCAGGCTATAGTAGGTAGGGTAGGTAGATGGTGTTGCAGAATGATACTTGTGATGAAAAGTGTTTCTAAATGTGTTAACTTTTACTTTTATCACAAAGTGTAAGGCAGACATTACACTTGATGAAGTTCAATCAAGGCAAGGTTAAATAACTAACTTCCATTCATATTTTTTCCTAAAGGATTTCACTAATTCCCCCCTAAAAGTATTAAGGTTTTTGAAAGTCAAAGGGGCTTGGAGCATTTCTCTGACTTCTGGAGGGACCGTACCCTCAGCCCAATGACCTAAAAGCCTAAGTACTCATAAAGCATCCATCCACCATTCATTTCGTTTCATAAATTTGTTTTACTTAGGAAATGCCTAGTATCACTTGAAAAATCCCTTTTCCCACTTTAGCCTAAGTTTCTATGTGAATTTTTAATATTTAAACTTACGGTTATCATTTTACTTCAGATTAACTATTAACACGTTTATTATATAAATCCCAAATAAATTTTAACCCTTCCTATAATATGTAAATATATTAAAAATCCCCAAATTTTTATATATTCCACTCCCCGGTTGAATACAACCATAAACATCATTCAAAAGGAATTAATGAATTAACATATATTCCTACAAATAGTATCAATGACCTACAAGCTCTATATCAGACATTCTTGAATAGATGGGAAAAGAAGAAAGATCATCTCCACATTTTATCAGAATATGAAAGCCTAAAGAGAGGCACCCAAGAAACTGTCCAAGATTACTGTACTAGGTTTAATAATGTTTACCAGGCTATCCCTCAAAATCTTAGACCTCCTCTAGATTTGGCATTAATCAAATTCCCTGAGGGATTTGATTCTGATATGGCATACCAACTTAGGGAAAGAGCTCATCGAACCTTAGAAGATATGCAAAGTATAGCTGTCAGTGTTGAAGCCAATCTGATTTCTAAACGAGCTAGAGCCAGTGCTGAAAGGAGGATACCTTTCAAAGAGGAATCGTCTGCATTTGAACAGAAACTAGATGCTATTATAAAGGGAATGGATAGGCTTGGTGATAGAGTAGAAACAATCGAGAGAAAATCCCCTTGGGAGGGTCAACCAAGAAATACTGGTAGAAATCCAAATTTCAGGAAGAACCAAAATCCTAATACTGGAAAGACTGGACTTGACCAAAACATTAGACCCCCATTCCAGGACAAATTATGCTAAAGCCTCAACTTCTGATGAACCAACAAAAGACACTCAAGTTAATTTGATGGGACTTAACAATGAACAACAAGTCTTCTTGACCCAAGAGGATCAGGAAGCTAACATGCTTAAACAATTCCAAACTCAGTCAGGCGAATCATTTGACTTCAGGGAGGGATATGATATAGCTATTTATGAAGTTCACAAACAATACAATCTGAGGAGCAGAAGAATAGATGTTCATAAAACAAACAAATAGAAAGATACAAAACAGTCCAACAAAGGTAAGACCAACACTACCCCTGTACATATTCTTTCCAGAAACAACCCTAACCCAGATAACCCAATAATAGAAGATGTATCCGATAATCAACCACATAACAAACAATATTCCACCTCTATTCCTCCCAAAGGAAACGTAGAAGAACCTCCAGAAGTTGATATGGAAATAGTTTCAACCCACAACCCCACTCTTGAAAAGGAGAGAAAGACAGAGGAAGAGAATCCAACTATCTGAAATACAAGAATTCAAACTGAAAAACCTTTTAATCTTGACGCTGAAGTAGGCAAATTAAAAATAGTTGTTCAATTGTCAGAATTAGCTAAACATGATGTCTACAGAGGTAAGATCAGTAGATCACTCCAAATTTCTGTGAATGAAGATTCAGTAAATGTTTTTGAAGACCAACCTGAATTGATTTTTGGCCCTGAGGTAAATGGAAAATCAGTAGATGTAGGAATCCCTCCTTTCTATATAAGTCTAAACATACATGATAAAATACTTCATAATGCCATGTTTGATTTTGGTGCTTCTCATAACTTAATGCCTAAATCTGTGATGGAGAAACTGGACCTAGACATCACCAAGCCGTATAAATATCTCTTCTCTTTTGATTCAAGCCAGGTCAGATGTCTAGGATTCATCAAAGATTTATGTGTATCTCTAGTCCAATACCCTGCCAAAACCATCTTAATGGACATAGTAGTAGCTGATATCCCACCAAAGTATGGTATGTTATTGTCTAGATCTTAGGGTACTAAGCTTCAAGGATATCTACAACTATACATGTCTTATGCTACTATTTCAGCATTTGGTCAACCTAAGAAACTGTACAGAGAAACCTTAATGAAATATGTAGTGAGTAGCCAGGAGAGACCTCAAACTTTCCCTATCTACTCCATTTACTCTGATATGGATTCTTTCATTCTCTATAATGTTGAAATTGATCCTTTGAATGAAGTCAAAGTTTTAGCAGTTGAACAAGAAGAAATTACAAATGAAAAGTCTGGTGTTCAGATGCAAGAAATTTCTGAGAACAATGATACATCAGATACTTAAAAGGAAACAGATGAAAATAGAGAAACAGTTCTTCCTATTAAACAAATCCCTCAGACTCCAGATACTAAATATGAACATGAGATCCTTTGGTACTTAGAATTTGATGGTTCAGTTAACAAGTTAGGAGCAGGAGCAGGAATTTGGGTGCACAATCTTAAGAAGGATCATGCTGAAGGCCATGCCTACAGAATAAACTTTAAATGCAGCAATAATATGGCTGAATATGAGGCTCTGTTGCTAGGTCTTAAATTGGTCAAAATTTTAGGAGAAATTAGGGTATTAGTCCTAGGAGATTTTGATTTAATCATTCAACACATAAAAGGAAATTTTCTTACAAACAATCCCAGATTAATATCTTACAGAGGAACAGTGATTGAGATTCTCAATACATTTCTAGAAACTCAGCTGGCTAAAATCCCAAGAAAACATAATTTGTATCCTTATAGCTTGGCAACATTTGTCAGCACTTGTAAACTACCATTTGAGCCCAATCATCAGTTCACAGCTGAGATTAGACACAGGCAGCCATACCTGACAATGTAAAGAACTAGCAAGTGTTTGAAAATGATATTTAGATTAACCATTTCTTAACCTTAGAGGAAGAGTTTTCTAGTACTAACATAGATATAGATACAGTTAGTGAATTTGATCAAACAAATCAGATAGAAACAGAAATTTCAGAAGAGAGTGCAATTCAAATGCTTCACCCAACAAAATTTACCAATAAAGAAATGCAGGATCTTAAAGAAATGGACATTGATGAAATTATTGAAGGAGAATCTAAAATTATTAATTTGAAAGATAATGAATTGCCTAAAGGATTAACTCCTTTGGAAGATCTCTTTGATTTTAATGATATCCCAAGGAAACCCAAGATGGAACCTCTAAAAGCTAACATTGAAGACTACAACTTGGGAACTGAAGAAAATCCAAAAATGGTAAAATTTTCTAAATCTTTGCCTCCTGAACAAAAACTTAAATATGTTGAATTAATGAGAGGATTTCAAGATGTATTCGCTTGGAGCTATGAAGACATGAAATCATATGATACCTCTATAATTCAACATACAATCCCTTTAAAGGAAAATCAAAAACCATTCAAACAAAAGCTCAGAAGGATTAACCCCGTACTGTTGCCCTTAATTGAAAAAGAAATCAAAAGAATGTATGAAGCAGGGATAATTGCTCCTATCATATTTTCAGAGTGGGTTTCTAATTTAGTACCTACAGGGAAAAAGACTGGAGAAATTAGGTTATGTGTTGATTTAAGAAATGTAAACAAAGTTTATTTGAAGGACAATTACCTTTTACCTAAGATGGATCATATTTTACAAAGGGTGGTAGGTGCTTCTAGTATTTCACTTTTGGATGGGTTCTCAGGCTATAACCAGATTCTGGTTCACCCTGATGACCAGGAAAAAACTGCTTTTACAACACCATGGAGAACATTTAAGTATGTTAAAATGCCATTTGGACTCAAGAATGCAGGGGCAACTTTTCAATGAGAAATGGACATAGCTTTTGCAAAAGAAATTCATGATTTCTTGGTCATATATCTAGATGACCTAACTGTTTTCTCTAAATCAGATCAGAAACATTTAGATCATCTGAAACAAGCATTCTTGAAATGCAGACAATATGGCATTTCTCTAAATCCTAAAAAGTCCCTGTTTGGTCTAGAAGAAGGTAAACTCCTGGGCCATATCATCTCCAAAGATGGCATTAGAATTGATCTTGCTAGAGTAGAAGCCATTCTGCAAATACCCCACCCCAGAAATGTCAAAGAGCTTCAAGCTTTCTTAGGAAAGATTAAATTTTTGAGAAGATTTATATCTAATTTAGCCGAACTAATCAGATTCATGAATAATATGTTGAAAAAGGATGCAAAAGTTAAATGGACAGTAAAATCCAAACAAGCCTTTGAAGAAATTAAAATGGCTTTGACTAGAACAGCGGTCCTGACTAGTCCAAATTTTGATAGAGACTTCATAATATTTTCATTTGCCTCGGAACATACCATTGCTGTTGTTTTACTACAAAAAGATGATGAAGGTTGTGAGAAACCCATAGCCTTTTTTAGTAAAGCACTAAGAGATGCACCATTAAAGTACAAAATCATGGAAAAACAAGCATATTCACTTGTGAAAGCTATTAAAGACTTTAGAGTCTATATATTGTACTCCCATGTAATAGCCTATGTGCCAAATGCTATTGTCAAAGGCATCCTGACTCACGATGGAATTGAAGGCAAACGAGGTAAATAGATTGCTACCATATTGGAATATGATATTGAAATAAAACCCACAAAGCTTATAAAAGGACAGGGTTTGGCAAAACTCATGACTGAAACAAATTGCCAAGCCCTAGATATTAATGAACTGGATAATGAACAGGAGATGGCGACTCCACAAATCAGCCAGGCCTTCTTAGATTCACCTTGGTATGCTAATATAATTTTTGTATTATTAAACCTACAAGCTCCTCCAGGATTAACCAGAAATAAGAAAAGGTTTTTAAAGATGAAAGCTTCAAAATTTTGTATTTTAGATAATGTTCTCTTTTGGAAAAATCATGAAGGTATTCTATTGAGTTGTTTAGTAAAAGAAGAAGCTGACAAAGTTCTCAAAGAATTTCATGCAGGAGATTGTGGTGGACACCTTTACTGGAGATCAACTGTAGACAAAATCCTCAGAGCTAGATTTTATTGGCCAACCTTGTTCACTAAGGTAAAGAAATTTGTTACTGCTTGCTACAAATGTCAGATTTTTGAAGGCAAGAGGAAACTATTACCCTTACCCTTGAGACTAATTTCCACTGAAAAGCCCTTCCAACAATGGGGACTGGACTTCATTAGAGAAATCCACCCTCCCTCTTCTGGCGAGCATAAATGGATTCTAACTGCCACAGATTATTTCACCAAATGGATAGAAGCCATTTCTTGCAGACAAGCCAATGACATAGTTATTATAGAATTCCTAGAAACCAATATACTGTCTAGATTTGGTTGTCCTAAAAGGATTATCACTGATAATGTTGTTGCCTTCAAATCCAAGAAAATGATAAGTTTCTGTAACAAATACCATATCACTTTAGGCCATTCTACAACCTATTACCCTCAAGGTAATGGTCTAGCTGAGTCATCCAATAAAAGCCTAATTAATATCATTAAGAAATTATTGGAAGAAAACAAGAAAAATTGGCACAAGAAACTTACTAATGCACTGTGGGAAGACAGACTTACTACAAAGAAATCTATTGGAACTAGTCCTTATGAACTAGTCTATGGTTTGGATGTTGTATTTCCTTCACCTTTAGGAATCTCTATAATGAAACTACTTCAGGAAGCTCAAGTGGAGCCCAATGATATTCAAAGGAGAATTAACCAACCATCCATTTGTAGCAGACCAGAGAAGAAGTGTTTCAAAGATCCCAAATAGTGCAAGAGAAGCTTAAGAAAAAATTTTATAAGAGAACCAAGACAGAATATTTCTACCTTGGAGACAAAGTTTTGAGATGGGATTCCAGGAGAGAAGACAAAATAAAACATGGGAAGTTTGACTTCCTATGGAAGGGACCTTTTGTTATTTAGGCATTACAAGGGAACAATACTTATTTTTTGAAGAATCTGAACGGTGCAGAGACAGAAGAAGGACCAGTTAATGGTCGGATGCTGAAACATTACTTTGATCCAAAATTTTAAAATATTCTTGCTTTAACATGTACATACTATATCCTTGGTAATGCCACAGTTTAGATTGGATGGTAACTTGTTGGAGTTGAAGCCCGAAGAGAAGGCCCTAAGCTTCACAAGAGTTACTGTCATACATATAATAAAGCAACCTGCAGAAGGAGATTTCAGAGCTCAGTCATAATCATTTAGAAGGCCATTTGACCTGATGTCCTTGACTTTTCACCAGGAAAAGCCATCCCCAAGTGGAGCCAGTGTTATGTTCCTATACTAATAGGTGTCATATTTTATGATTGGCTTGATGAGCTCTGTAATATGCTCATACTTTTCCTTGTTGCAAAGGTTTTCCATATTGTCAAAAAATAAAAATAAAAATAAAATGTAAAGAGGGTATGCCCTAAAAGAAAAATCAAAGAGTAAAAAGAATAAAATGGTCAAAAAAGTGAAAGAAATGAACCCCAAACAAAAGACCAGGAAATTGTGCAAGTCCAAATGCCACTACTCTTTCATTTTCTGTAATAAGCATTATGTGCAGCTTGTTAACTTATGCCACAATTGATGAATATTCAAACAGTTCAAGCTTGGCTAGTTCATATTTGAATTCATGCTGTAGAATAGAGAATAAAATCTGACCAAACTGTTTAAACTTGGCAGATGAGTAGATAGGTAGATTAAATAAAAAGGAGCTCAACAGTTTAATCTGAGCCCTTGGATGTAATAAGTGTAGACTTAGGTAGGCTTGCCATGTAAAAGAAAAGGATGATTTGATAAGGGTTTGCCAGTCTAAGTGCACCCAAATAAAGAAGACAAAATGTTAGGCTATAGTAGGTAAGGTAGGTAGATTGTGTTGCAGAATGATACTTGTGATGAAAAGTGTTTCTAAATGTGTTAACTTTTAGTTTTATCACAAAGTGTAAGGCAAACATTACACTTGATGCAGTTCAATCAAGGCAAGGTTAAATAACTAACTTCCATTCATATTTTTCCCTAAAGGATTTCACTAATTCCCCCCTAAAAGTATTAAGGTCTTTGAAAGTCAAAGGGGCTTGGAGCATTTCTCTGACTTCTGGAGGGACCGGACCCTCGGCCCAATGACCTAAAAGCCTAAGTACTCATAAAGCATCCATCCACCATTCATTTCGTTTCATAAAGTTGTTTTACTTAGGAAATGCTTAATATCACTTGAAAAATCCCTTTTCCCACTTTAGCCTAAGTTTCTATGTGAATTTTTAATATTTAAACTTAGCGCTTATCATTTTACTTCACATTAACTATTAACATATTTATTATATAAATCCCAAATAAATTTTAGCCCTTCCTGTAATATGTAAATATATTAAAAATCCCCAAATTTTTATATATTCTGCTCCTCGGTTGAATACAACCATAAACATCGTTCAAAAGGAATTAATGAATTAACTTGTAATTCATTAAGAACCTTCCCCGTCAGTCATCTGGTCTCCACCTTTTCATCCGATGGTTGACTACCATATCGCGACCCCCCTTGTGACTGCGCTTTAACTCGCAATCACCAGGTGGTTTTCCATCGTACCCTCGCCACGCATCGCTCTCCCAACATGCTCGCTATCTCCCGGCCCAAAACCACCCAGCCCCAAAAGCGGTGCGGGGTAAACCGCTTACCACCTTCCACGTAACGACAAAACGTCCCATCTTGCTGACGTCATCCGCCCAATAAATGCCAAAAAAATACCCGCCAAACCAAATTTCGTTAAAAGAACGATAAAACATCATTTTCACTGTAAGGCGTTGCGTCCAGTTCCCATGCAAATTAACGACCGAGTCCACTGTTCCAGCTTTCAACCGCCACCCGGCCGAGAAACTTCAGCATTGCGCCCTACAACCCGTCATTCAACTTGGAATTACACAGTTGACCTCCTTAATCCAAGTATTTACCCAATTTACTCTACAACCCTGAAATTTCAGTTGTCCACTGGGAATTTTACCAGAGAAGGCCAAATTCAAGTAAAAAATAGTCTATAGATACCATAAAAAGACCTCTAAACCTGTTGTTTAGTCCAATTTTCCATAGAAAGCCCGTATTCCAATTTGAAAACACAAGAACCAAATATGGAAACTCCCATAGCCCTGGATATTGTGCCCATGAATGCACCTCATAAAGACTTAGATTATCTACCCCTAGCTGACAGAGATTTTCAAATTAAGGATTCATCTGGTAATAGGAACCATCTTCAAGCCTTCTGCCAAGTTAGGGATAGTCATTTGAATAATTCTGATATCTTTGGACTGTGGGAATCCAACCTTCCCATGTATTTCCTCCCCTCAGTCCATGTTTTTCCAGAGATAATTCATCATTGTTGTGCCAACTATGACCCTGTCCATAGAGCAGTTATGTCCCCATTCCAAACTGTTATTTTTCCCATAACTGCTAACTCCATTAATGAAATGATACAGTTCCATTCCACTCAGCCCCTTGCTCCTCTTTCCTTGGGATATCTAATTGGAAAAGCCCCTCAGTTACCCAAATCAAAGATAACTCGTATTGCTCAGATGTTTATGTTACCAGACCACCAACCTAAAGGTCCACCTCCTTATCTGCAGACCTTTTTCACTGAAACTGGAAGACTTATTGTTGAAATGATATCCCTGATCATGGGATTCAAGTCTAGTGAATTTGTTGATGATATCACCCTAGTTCTATTGTCAATGTTTACTCCAGGACAATCTCCTGTTGTCAAGTATGATTATGCCACTTTCATTGCCAACAAAATCCATGATCATTTCATGAATTTGGAAAGGGAAGGAGTCTTCAAATACACATCTTTTATATACCATATTTTGTTATATCATCAACCAGACAGATTTCCTTCCCCCATTAGGAAATTGGACTCAAAAGGAAACCGAAGGTCTGTGATCTTTTGGAGTTCAATCTTTCATAAAACCATCGAGTCTCCTTACTCTTATAATGAGTTCATTTATTTTTTTATTTGTACATCCATCAACCTCTCTATTGATAGGAGTTTCCCCTCCTAGGATCAGTGGTGACATGAAGAAAATTATCCAGCTCTCCAAGCAGTGCAGGATAGGTGATTGGTGCCTGTACCAAAATCACACAGAAATCAGAATTTGTGGGTGTGAAATTTGCCCTTTCAAGTTGCCTAAATATGTGCCCATGAGATTTTTTGCACTAGAGTATTTTAGACAGATCATAAATGCAGACTTAGTCCATTTTTGTGCTGCCAAGAAGAAGGCTCGGTTAAGAATAAAGAACCAGCTAGGCCCTTTTGTCATTAATTCTAGGGATGCATGGCAAGACGTTGAAAATATCTTAGAAGAACACCTCAAATTGAAGAAAAGTTTTTGGTGGGTGCCCTATGACCCAAATAGTTTCATATGTGACAGAAGGACAAGAAATAGGTTATCAGTTTATATACATCATAGGATCCTAGAAATTGAACAGTTTTCTAATCAGGATGAATGGGTAGAAGGGACCCTAATAGAAGAAATTAGTGAGCAAGAAAAGATGAAAATGGCTATGAAATATCTCGAAAAACCCCTTGACCCGGACTCTTTTGGACAGGTAACATTCAAGCTGCCTCAACAATCAGAAATTGGTACATCCTTTGCTGCAACTTCCCATCATCCTGCACAGGAAACCAACATACCAGCTACAAGGACTTCCAAAGGCAAAGAAATAGATACCACAGAGCAGCCTACAATGACAGATCAGCCTGCAATGTCCAGAAAGCAGAGTCAAGTGCAAGGTCCTCCAGCCCAAACCAAAGCAGAAAAAAGCCCAGCGTTGCAAACTCCTCTAAATGAGGAAAGACATAAAAAGAGAGATAGAGAAACCACCACACCTATCAGTGGACCTACAGAACAACCTAGAGCAAAGAGGCAAAGACTGAACCCTCTGTCAGAAGAGGAAATAATTGAAGAAACTACAAACAGCTAAAGAGAAGAAAGAGCCAGCCAACAAACTTTTACAGCAGGAGGAACATCTACTAGCTCACAAATGCAAGAGTCAGAAAGACAACAGAGTACAGAAGTGTCATCCCTCAAACCACAAAGCAAACAGGCCTTAGACATAAAGAAGACTTTCACAGAGATAAAGGCTAGAAATGACCCAATAAGGCTTCAAATTTATGGTCAGTATTTGAAAATGGCCCCCACAAACCAATAGAGATTGATGTCAGCCTATGACATTAAAGAAGGAAAAATGTTGATGAGTTACTTTAAGCCAAAGGTGCAGCAACCCCAGTCAGCAGCAGATTACATTAGAACCAACTTAGAGGTCTTAGCCAAAGACATTCGTCCTATGGACCATATTGAGATTCATAAGCAAACTGGGGAAATGGTTTATTCCACACTGACCGATAAAGCAATGTTGGCCCACAAATTGCAAAATTCCTTAGATAATACAACTGCTCAATTAAATTTGGAGAAAGCCTCTTCTCTGGCCAAGGATAACAGAATCAAATCACTGGAAGAAATCATCATTGGATTGGGACATAACCCAAATATGCTAAAGGCATAAAGGCACTAATCAAGAAAAAGGAAGAGTACATTGCTACCTTAAGAAAACAGCTCAAACTGCCTCCTTCAAGGCATCCATAAACTATAGAAGTTATACAATAGAAATCTGAAGAAGACATGATGGACCTGCTCCTGAAACTTAACAAAAGATTAAATGATACAGAGCAGGCATTGGAAAAATCACTAAAGGAAAAGCAGGGAGAGTCAACCTCTCAACCTCTTGAGGTGATCCCCATAGTCTCAACTGCAGTAGCTACAAATGTCCCAACAGTCACAACAGAGGTAATTACAAGTACATCAACAGCAGGTACAGCACCAGGTAGCAGTACCAATATGAACACAAAAGAATTAATAAAGGCCATGGAAGAATTAAGATTACAAGTCACAAAGTTGAAACAGGTGAAAGAGCAACTGGCTAAGGCAGAGAAGAATTATGATATCTCCAAAATAAGTGCTATGGAAAAAACTAGGGAGATTAAAGCCTTAGAAAGTAAAGTGAAAACCTTAGAACAAGAACTCACTTTTGATAAGCCCTTGACAGAAATCAGGAAAATCCTTTGAGCTAATATCATTCAGTCTATAAATGCAATATGGTTGTCAATCCAAGTAATTTATGAATAGCTAGATTTAGTGAAAACAGCCTATGGAGTAATTCAGCAGACAAGAGCAGAGTTGGGTAAAAGGCGAGAAGAAGCCAATAGGCTTATACGATTTTTGAACACTAGAAATAGAGAGCAATTGGAAAAAGTTGGCATCTCTGACAGAACAGACACCATTTTGGAAATCAAAAGGGTTCTAACCAAGAGAACCTTGATGCAGAACTTAGAAAGAAGGTGCCAAGACATGCAAGTAGAAATCAATTCCTTTATGGAGAAATTTACAGTTTTGCAGACTAAAGGACTACCAAGTCCTTTGGTCATTAATGATAAGTTAATGAAACACATTGATTATGTAGATAAATTGAATAAGTATGTTGGCCATCAAGCTAGCTCATCATCAAGTGCAGCAGGAGTGAAAGCACTTCCCACAGGCCGAGTTCTCTATGACAGCTTGGAGAACTTATTTTACATTGAGCATGATGTAAAGCACCTATTCACCATCCATCCTAATTTCTTCAGATACATAGAGATTGGTGAAACACTCAAGAAATTTCAGAGGCACAAATTGCTAGAGCAGAAATGCTGGGAAGATATGTTAAAAATTTTGTAAAGTTACCTTTGGTAAAATGTAAATTTTGGGCTATTTACCTTGTTGAGATAAACAGAGATGAATAAAGGTGAACAGGGGTCAAAACAGGTCGAAGAGTATCAGAACAGGTAAAGAGAATTAGTCAAATAGTGCAGCCATCATGAAGTTACTAAAGAAGACAGCAGCAAGCCAAATAAAAGGACCTGCCTCCAGCATACTCAGCACAAATAGGAACAACATAACATCTGTTTACTTTTTTCCTATCTTAGATACTAGCTGTCTCTATTTTCTTGTAAAAATGATTTGTCATCACTAGAATATATCTCACTCTGTTATGAGATATTTTGTGTAAAATATTTTGTATAAATACCCCCTCAATTGGAGTATTGTGTGTGGATTCATATACATTGTTGTAATACTAGTTTTTTGGAATAAAGTGTTGATTGGATCAAATCTTCGCATGGCTTGCTGGACAAAGAATTAATGCAAGGGACTTTTCACAGATTTCTTGAAGCAAACACTGGATCAATAAGTCATCTATACCTTATGTTTTAAAGTTTTCCTTGTTTATTATATCATCTTTGTTTCACATCTAAATGATAAACTAAAAAGAGTAATTCAGAATATTCTTTATTGCACTCTGTCTTCAAAGTTATCATTTTCTATTTTTTCTGCTGAAACAGGATAAACAGGGAAATCTTAATTGCTCTTGTTTTCTAGTTCTTTCATTTTGATTATTTGTTAAAGAATAATTAATTGCTCTTTATCAGTAATCACCCAATTTCCTCTTGAAATAGGTTGAAGGATTCTTAATTGCCCTTCACCCATTTTTGAAACCCATTCCATCTATTCCAAGTCTTTATTTGTTCCCTTTTTGACCATCTTGCCCTGTGAAACCATCCTTTATTAAGAAATCAAGTCCAGTTAAGCCATCTTACTTGACTCCATTAGCCCAATGGCCTAGACTACTAAGTGTTATCCCTTTGCTATTGAATCTCACCACCAAACTCAAACAAAACTTCCAAACTTCACAACTAGCCTGATATCTTGAAAAACAAAGCTAAATCACAAAGAGAGAGCCCTCTCTAGATGCAAATTGGCTAGAATCTGTATCTAAAATATTGGTTTGTGGTTACCTCGGCCTCCTTTTCCTTTCTTACAACTTTTGGGAAAACCTGAGTGATAACAAGCGTGATTTAACAAGGACTGTTGATCAAGCGTGCAGATCAACGGCCCAGATTACATCACAATATCACATCGCTAAAACATAAGGGAAGACTACCGGGGGCCCAAAGACCATGCGATATGCGATTGCGATATATCGTATCGCAATGTCACATCGCAGCGATAGAAAGGAATGGACCCGATGGGTTTTATGAATGCGAATATATATATTTTGACTTCCGGTAAAAATGGTTTTTCTATGTATTTTTGCATTTCTGTCAAATAAATGAAATACAAAGGAAATGTGCCTGGAGCGATAAAACAGATCCGAAAGGATTATACATGCAGTTTTATCTTATTTGAGTTCCGTAATGAGCTAGATTTCAAGCAGGCCTTAGGCAGTAAGTGGTATTGGACGGGCTCCACCCAATCCCATCCACTGTTCGACACGTGGCTTGGCAAAACTTCCTTTTTGGGTAGGTAATCTCCATATGCATAAGCCGACCGAAATGAATATCAACCGTCGGATCAAGATCACTCAGATCAATGGTGGGCATGCGATAGTGACCCAAAGGCGGACCCGATAGGATTATAACGCGGAATTGATAATATCTCAAGTCTGATAAAAGGCATTTGGGCAGATTTTTATAGTGTTTCTGTGTATTTATCTGTGCAAACAGAGAACGATTATTTTGGGTTTCTAATGTGCCGATGGTCCCTTCTATTACAAAACAAGTGGCCACCATCCTTGAAGATGTTTAAAAATTATTTTTTAACACTCAGAGGGGATTTGAGCAGACAGAAGTCGGGAGATAGAGAGCCCGAAAGGGAAAATGAACAAACAAGCGCCGATTGGCTTAAAAGCCACTGGAAAGAGACAGGAATAGGCAGTGTTGAGACAGAGAGAAAACAGAGACAGAGAGCAAGAAGGAGAGTCTGTGTACTCAAAAAAACTTGGGGGATTCAAGTAAAGCACTGTTGTTTTATTCCTGTTGCGTTGAGACTCAATTTGAGCTCACATTTGTAAAAACTCTACTCTTGAAGACATAATAGAGAGGTCACCACTGAAAGCTAGACCAAGAGATGTAGCCCAAGAGTTTTGGGTGAACTCCTTGATTATTTGTTGTGTTATGCGTGTATCTATTATGTTTTTCTATCTGCTTCATTGTCTATATTATTTGCAATATTTATTATCTGTTGCAGTAATTAATATGGGCAAATCCTGCACATGAGTATGTAATACCTTAATATTAGTCTAAGATCTCATTTTCAGATCATACGGTGGTGAATGTAGCTTCACCCCAGAAGGTTGCAGGAGTTCCAGATTCATCTAGCATAGCTCAAGCCATTTATTGAATAGATATGTTCATTCTTTCTACCACTCCATTTTGCTAAGGAGTCCTTGCAGTGGAGAATTGCCTTTTTATTCCATGTTGTTTACAAAAGTCAAAGAATTCATCTGAGGTAAATTCCCCTCCTCGATCAAATCTGAGACATTTGATTTTTCGATCTGATTATTTGAAGGCTTGGAACTTTTCAAATGCTTCATCTTTATGCTTTAGAATACCTATCCAACACATTCTGTAAAAATCATCAATAAACAAAATAAAGTATTCTTCTCCACAAGGTGACTTTTTCCTTGATGGTCCACATAAATCAGTATGGACAACCTCAAGAGGCTTACTAGCTAACCCTTCTTTTTCAATGAAGTGAGCTCTGGTTTGCTTACCGATTTGACATGGTTTGCCTATTGTATTTTCAGGGATGCTGATATCTGGAAGATCACGAACAGCCTTGAAGCTACATGCTTTTCTTATTTGAGAAAAGCTTAGATGTCCCAATCTTCTATGCCATAGCCGATTTTCATCATTTTTGCTTAGATAGCACTGTTGTTGTCCTCCCTTGAGTATGTATAAGTTGTTTGGAGTTCTTGTACCTTTGATCACGGTCTCTCCTGTATCAAGCTTATGAACAACACATCTGTTTGATCGAAACACCACTTCATTTCCTTGATCACACATTTGACTAACACTCAATGAGTTATTCTTTAAACTGTCTACATCCATAACATTTCCAGCATTAACCTTTTCTTTCAAGAAAACAGAGCCTTTACCTTTTATGAAAGCAGGAGTGTTGTTTCCAAATGAGACATTCTTTTCTTTTTCTAAGGCATTATATGAGTGAAGTTTTTCTTTGTCACCTGTCATGTGTTTTGATCATCCACTGTCGATGTACCACTGATTTTCTTGTCCTTCTACATACAAGGCTATACCAGATCTTTCTGTTTTAGATTCTTTCCTTCTCTATATCTTGGGATTTAATGGAGTTTTCTCCTTTTGAGATGTTTGCCGAAATTTGTTCCTGCATTCAGATTCTTCATGACCAAAGTTGTTACATATTGAGCATTCTATGTCATTTTCAAGAAGATAAAAGTTATTATAAGAACATTTCTTGATCCCTGTCACATTCCTTTGATTTCGTGCTTCTCTAGTCATGATGGTTTTGTAAGCAACACATTGAGCAGCTTTGTGTCCAAAATTATGACATGAAAAACATTGCCCATTAAAGAAGTTCCTGCGACTATCGAATCTATTGACCTGGTGATTATTGTTTCTGCCGATATTCATCTTTGGAGCAAATTGAGTATGATTTACCTAAGGTGGTTGTGCCTTCTATTCATCCTTGGATTAAATTGAGTCTAATTTACCTGGTGATCTACTTTATGCCTTTGTTGATGATTGTCATACTATTCACTGGTCTTTGCTGCATCAAGATAGCTTTTGGTGGAGGTTGACAGCTTCTGTGATTGAGATGCTTCTTCAATATATCCAAGACCTGTCTTTATCAGAGGAGAACATTGCACTTTTATAATGTCATTTAAAGTTTTTGATCCTTTAGCAAATCTAAGATTGAGAGATTTCGTTTTCTCAAGATCCTTTCTTATACCCACAATTTCACATTCTAGTTTTTCATTGTGTTTTTGTTTTTCAGCAATTTGGTATGTCAAGGTATCTATAATCATATTCTTTTCTTCTAAACAGATTTTGAGTTTAGAGATTTCTTCATGAAGATCGTCCTCTTCTAAAGCATCCCAAAAATTATCATCGTCATAATCCATTAAAAGTCTATAATCATTACTATTTTCATCTTCATCACTATTTGATAAACCATCTCTATTTTCATGAGTATAGTAACTCCTTTTATTTACAACTTGTTTTCTATTCCATTCCCTTATTCATATTTATCTTTATGAGGACATTTGGTAGCATAATGACCGACTCTACCACAGGAAAAGCATTTGAAGGGTATCTTACCTCTAAATCTTCCGGAACCCCATTGAAGCTTATTAACAAAGTTTACCTCATCTTTTTCTTCTTAAATATGTCCTGATTCATTGTGTTCTTCCTTTCCTTTTGCTAAAGCTTTAAATGCAGCTTCTCTCATATCTGATGGTCCTCCTTTTCTCATCTCAAAGGCAGGTAAGATTTTGTGAAGTTGTGTCATAGTGATAGTCTGCAAATCCTATTTTTCTTCTATGGCAGACACTTTTGATTCAAATTTAGCAGACAAGGATCTCAAAACTTTCTCAACTAAGGTAACTTCCTTTATTTCTTCACCCAGATTCTTCATACAATTAAAAAACTCATCTATATGTAAGAAGTAACTAGCTATACTTTCATCACTGTGCATTTTAAGAGTTTCATACTGAATTCTGAGAGTTTGAAGCTTAGCACATTTTACCTGAGAGTATCCTTCGTAGCTCAGAACGATTTTGTCCCATATTTATTTGCCTTATTTGAGCTACATGACTTTGACAAACTCTAATTGTCACAAACTTCCCAATAAAGTATTGACATCTCTGGCATTGGTTTCATATTACTTTTTACCTGTCGTATCTGTAGGAATTGTTGTTGGAAACATATATCCTCCTTCCACAATTTCCCAGACATCCGTTCCAAGTGATTGTAGATAGGTTGTGGTTCTTATTTTCCAATAATAAAAATTGCTCCCATCAAAGATTGGTGGTCTGATGGATCCCACACGTTCTTGATTACTCATGAGGATGGATCTCCCTTCAAGCGATCAAGCTTCTTCTTAAAGACCTGCTATGATACCAATTGTTGGAAATAATACTGAGAGGGGGGTAAATCAGTATTATCAGATCTAAAATTTTATTTCCCAAACAGATTTATAGACACTACTTCAGTGAAGTGAACTAGCGTGTACATGCGACTGTACTTAAAGCAAGTAGCGTATATGCAGAGAAAATTTCATTTAGACAATTTATCATGTATTGAACTTAAACCAGTATATCAGAGATTTATTAGATAGTGTAGTAAAAGTAGAATAAAGCATCACACATAAGCAAAACACATGATCACCAAGATATAACGTGGAAACCAAATGTGGGTAAAAACCACCTGTTGTTGTTGTCTCTATCTTCTTTTTAATAATAAGAAAATATGTTTACAATCTTGTACTAGTGCAAACTCATGCTAGTATGCAGGCACCAACCTACAGAAGGCTATAACCTTCTCTCGTTCTCCAGCTACTACTAGAAGGGAGCTAAAACCCCCTAGCTCTTGTACTAGCCAATATGTTTACTAGTACGTAGGTGCTAGCCTACAGAAAACTCCACTCTTCCACCAGGGACCACATTTCATAAATTTTCAGTCTGGATGCTCCTGGTACACAACAATACACATGAAGGCCTCGTTTCATCCAATTTTCATACTAGACCCATCAACAACATTGAAACTCAGAAAATCATAACTCCAATACAACCATCAAATACATCTGCATCAACCAATCACTGAAACTCAATCATCACTTTCTGAATAAACCACAACTGAATCAATCAATCACTTGACAACCCATGATCACTAAAGAAAATCATAATCAATCTATATGATCATTCAACACATTGTCACCAGAACACAGAGAAAAACCCAGAACTCTGCAACAGCAAACAAAAACAACTAAAACTTTTAAAAATCATACTTCATAAGGTAAATGCTACTTCCATGTGCCGAACTAGTGTGTATATGCACTTATACCAAAGGGAAACAGTGTACAAATCTACAAATTCAAATTTAAGATGCATACACTACTTTGATATGCTGAACCAGCATATATACGCTCTTTTACTAAAGCGAACCTGCGTACAGATCTGTAGATGCTAACTTAAAACATCACAACTATTACAGACTTCAATCATACCCAGATCATCACATTTATAGAATAAAACATGAGTCAGTATTCAGATCTAGGTTGTTTAAGATCAAACCACATAATGATAATACTCTTAAGCCTTTATGATCTTGGTCCATCAACCTTCATTAGCCATATTGGTGCATCCTTAGATCAGATCAAGCAAACCATCAGAAGCTCATTAACCTACATATATGATCCAACACTTCATAAGATATTCAAATCCTTGCACACCCTTGGCCTAATGATCTTTTCCTCCTTACATAGTTTTAGGCCTTTCTCAATACCATGGAACAAAACTACTTAGGACCAATACCTTGGACTAATCAAATACCTTGGACCAAAAACTTTTGGTTTTCCAAGATATACACGCTTTTCCTTCTGTGAAAGTGTGTGTGTGTGTATATGCTTCTTTTGTTAAGTAAACATGCATGTATACACAACTTGGACAAGGTGAACCTGCGTATACCTCTTGTTTGGGCTTCAAAATGTCATGAAAATATCACTCATTACCATACATTTTTCACCTATGCTTCCATTATATCACTCACTATTCACCACCTTGTCACTCCATTTTCCCTATTATTCACCATTAATGGGTCTCATTTATATTTCCAAATATTATTTATTTTTAAGCATTTCTGAGAAAAATTCTTGATTAAATATTAGAAAATAATATATTTTACTTTATATATGGAAAGTGGGTTGTTTTTGTGACATGTGTAGGTTCTAAGGAGGCTTCCAAGACACCTTTATGTGGCCTTGAAGGATCAAATTCGAATTTGAGAAGATAAACCTCATGGAGAAGATGATGATCCTCATGGAGAAGATCAAGGACAAAAGGGGGTTATGTGTCTAGATGGTTGTGAGATGTATGGAACTAAAAGAGAGATTAGTGGATGATCATTATGAGTTTGTTACTCATCCCATTGTATAAATAGGAGTACAATCTCCTCCATTTGTAATCTTGAAGTTTTGTAATTTTGAAGTTTTTATAATGTTAGAATTTTGGAGTATGTAATCTTAGAAGCTTAGAGTTGTAATATTAGAGTTGGTTTGTAATGGAGATTTTGGAATAAAGGATCATACTTCAATTTTGCTTCTACATTTGAGTCTCCATTGAAGTGGTGTGTTTGTGGAGTTATGGAGGGCCCCCATGGCCTCACTGACTGCTTATTTGTTATTTTAGGTATAATTATTTTATTGTTTTTGTTGATTTGAATTTTCAAGTTTGTTAAATGTTCTAATATTGGAAGAGTCTTATTTGAAAGTGTTCTTGTAAGAGAACCGTAAGATTTCAAACAATTATTAGATCTAGGCTTTTAAGTTCTTATTAGATGTTCCAATGTTGGAAGAGATCTTGTAGAATATGTTCTTGTAAGAGAACCATAGATCTCAAACAATTGTTAGATCTAGGTTTGATTAGTTATTGAAAGAGGTCTTAATGAATATGTTCTTGTAAGGGGATTTTAAGATCTTGGACAATTTAGGAATCCTTCTAAATCTATATATTTTAGATAAGCGCTTCTAAGTTTACCTTCTCGGGTTGACATTAAATTAAACTCTAATTGACATCATCAATTGGAACCAAACATTTTGGCGCCGTTGTCGGGGAAGTGCAACTAGAAGGATTTAGTAATTATTTTATGCATTTGTTTTTAATGGGCTAATTTGTGGAACTTGGTGACAACAGGTTCATAAAGGAGTTCAAAGTTTGGAGCCTTTTTTTATTTTCGCACATAGTTAATTTAAATTCAGTTTTTATTTTAAACCCCCCATTTCTCACTAATCCATCTACGGATGAGGAATTTGACAATGTCGAACAAGTACTTCTTGGAGAGCAAGGACAATAGCCTTGAGCCAACTCCTAAGACAGGTTACTCACATACGTATAAAACATGATGTAAAAATTTTAAATCGTGATGTGAGCATGTTCAAACTTTTAATCCGTAGATGGCTTCATTGGAAGCATTTCTTTACCTAACAAATAAATAAATCTTTCAAACAAGATAGATAGAATAGATTAGAAAAATAAAAATGAGATCTCATTAGAAGTCATTAGAAGTCATTCTCATTAAAAGTTTTTAGTCTTAATCTCATTAGAAGTTTTTAGTCTTAATCTCATTAGAAGTTTTTAGTCTTATTTTCAAAAATAAAAATAAAACATCATGAATAAATTCAGTGGCA
>APFE030735559.1:28016-76051 GCA_000404065.3 Pinus taeda | reverse complement strand
CATAGTGCCCAGCAAAAGAGCACTAATGTACAAGTAAGGAGAAGCAGTAGGTTGAAGGGAAAACTGAGTGTGACCAAAGGGAAACAGTACCATTTTGTTGATTTGGGCACACCTGAAAAGATTCCAATTCAGTTAGATGTTGAGCTAAGTCCTCCACGAGAGGAAAGTCCCTTCCAGCAAGAGAGAGAAGGTAGTTTTCAAGAATTTGAATTCAGACCAAGACAAACACCTGACATAGACCCTGACTAGCAGAAAGCATATGATTACTTGGAGACTTTAGAGCAATCTACTACCGGTCCAAGCACTATAGTACCTCATGATGAACAGGTCAAATCTCTAAAACAAGAGGTATTTGAGCTGGCAGTCTTGAACTGGCACATTAAGCAGGAGAATGAGGCATTGAAAGAACAAAGCAAAGTGGACAAAATGGTGCATGACAATACAATGCTTCACTTGGGTCTTTGGCGGAAAAAGAATAGAAAATTGAAGAAGAAATGCAAGAAATTGAGCAGGGCCTTGATTAACTTGAGGTTTAGATGTTTGGTTAAGAAACCAAGAGTAAATTTGGCAGTGAGAAGAAAACGAAGAAGGTTGAATGTCTTGGCAGAGGCATCTGAGCATATAAACTAAGAAATCATGACAAGTTTTGGTTGCATGAGGACATGCAACACCTTCACAGTGGGTGTATGTTGGGCCTCAAACCTGCACTCATTTACCCATCCTCCCAACAGCCTTTTCCTACTCATTTCCTTCTTTTGTCATCATTTCCTTCATCAACTTGTTCAATTCATTGCATTATAAGACTTTTTAACATGATTTGCTAATTGTGCTAATGGTTGACTGTTGGTTTAGATTTTTGGTTCAAAGTGCTACAATTCCACAGCTGTTACAGGTTTCTGCAGCCGATCTTTGATTCCGCAACCGATCCCAGATTCCGTAACCATTTTCTTGTTTGATATGATCTAGGTGTCTTCCAGAGAAAAGAGCCACATGGGCAAGTTTGTATGACTGTGTACATGGTACATGTGCTATTAGCTCAGCCAAACTGGCTGTCTACACCCCTGGTCAATGCGGAGGTAGCTCTAGTCAAACGGCAAGGTTGCAAATGGTGGCACGACTTTGCGTGTTCGGTTGGAGCACGTAAGTCACAGCTGGCTTCTCCTTTAGCCACGAAGATTGCAGGGGACAAGAATCCAACACTAGATTTATTAAACCATGATGACCGTTCCCTAGATCCGTGCTCGGTGCTGCTGAACGTGTCTTTTCCTAGCTGTTAGTTAGCTTAGTTTACGCAAAGGACAGTTGATTTTATTGCTATAAATAAAGCGTTTCCACACGCTGAATAGTTAGTCTGAGATAGTTAATATTTTTCTGCTATAAACTCTGTTTTGAAGACCTTTTTATAAAGCGTTTTGCGCTTCCCATTGTGTTTATTATGAGTTGATTTAATTCAAAGAAGACAGTTTTGTTTCTATCTACGTCGCTGATCTTTTACTTGGTTGAAGTGGATGGAGGGCCCCTGTCTGCTACAACCATTGTACAGTAGCCTTTGAATTTACTTTCCTGCATTTCTTTTTTTCTTTATTTGATCATGTATATTAATGTATAGTTTTGAATTATGCTGCTTTACATTTCTGTACTCTTCATGACTGATGAGTGTGTTTTTACAGCTTTGATTAGGAGCTCGGGACAGTGTGCTTTTACTTCTTTGCAACACTAGTGGCATCTGAAGTTGTCTTATCTCAACTGCTGACTTTTTGCTTTAATTTTCATTAGTTCCTTGCTTAGTTAGTTTCTTTACTTGGTTTACTTTATCAAGTTTTTTCAAGATGCTAATCTCTTAATGGTTCTGTTTATCATAACTCACTAACTTTTATGGGACCAAAACATTATCTAACTACAGCTTGATTTATTTAGTTTTAGACCCATATTGCTAATTCATTCCTAACTCTTCTTTTTCACATGATCAATTCAGCTAAAGGCATAATGTTAAGGGAGAATTAAGTAGTGTGATTTGCCACTTAATTTTTGGATTGCTAGAGTAGTGTTTTTGCTTTCAGCAGAGTTAATGTAAATATCATTTTCATTTCTATCAGCATAAAGTATTGGAGAGTCCATTAGTCTTTTTAAATGTTTGCTTTCATTTGATGCTTTATTCCATTTCAGTCATTGTTCAAGTTTTCTTTTTAAATTCAAGAAGCATTTAGAAATCACACTTACACACCTTCCTCACTTGTTTAATTCATCAACTCATATTAGAAATAATTGACATAAATAAAACGACAAAAAGAACTAGGAAGGGCTACTTAAGTATATATTGTACACTTCACTTCATCAGCTTACGAGCCCCGGGTTGACAATTTATGATAGCAATTTAGACAACACTAAATTGACCAAACAGTAGTTGAATTTCTTCTAACATCTGATACAATCACCCTTTCCTCTATGTGCGTAGGTGATGTGTGATCTGTAGAAATTTCACCTGTAGATCAAACTGGTAATGCAATGTACTAAAACAAAACACAAGATCTACTTCTACAAAACATTAAGCAGAAGCAAAATCAATTTCTTGAGCAAAATCAACCACAAACACATATAACTGATCAAGAGAAATAATCACACATAACATAGATATATCACTGGGGAAAGCACCAACATAAAACCCCCAAAAATGTATTATCAATCAAGTGGAAATCCTCTTCTTGTTACAAAAAATATCAGCTCAAGAGTTATCTTCTACTCTCTTCAATCAAAATATGAAGATCACAGATTCACTATTCCTCAATATGTAGGCCTCAAGTCCTCCAATCCCCTATTTCCTTGCGTAATTCTAATTGAGGTCCAATTCATAACATGTGAGCATTGGCCCCAAATCATACCTATTGTCAACCATAGGTCCAACTACACAATCCTTGAGGACACTAGTTCCTCCTACATGCAAGGAATCTTCCATGGGAAGATCCAAGAATTTGATAGTACATTGTCCCTCATCTGATCTCAACTGGGTCTCTAACAGAACTGACATGCAATATTTATCCATGATTGAATCCTCAGTTATCTAAAATAATAGTTGTCACATGCATGCAAGTATTAACAAACTATAGTTTATTATTTTAACAATTTGTTAAAATAATCTAAGTGGACTTCACTAGTTAGAACTAAGTCAACTGATTCTCTCATTATAGAAGTCATACTTAATTCCTAAATCAGTGGAGAGAATAAAGGATAAATTCCTCAATCAGTGGGACAACTAATTTGCATGTTCTCACAAAGACTTTAAGTTTAATTTTTCCAATTAACTCATGGAGATTAATCAGTTAATATTTTAAACTGTTGTTAAGACCAAATTCGATTTTACTTCCTATAGATAGACCAGGGACTGCTATAAATAGGAAGGGACCCATAAATGTTATTTTTAGAACTTTCTACTTTTAGTAGTTTCACCTCTCACCCAAGGTGGCCAATGACCTCACTGGCCAAACTGCTATTTTTAGACATGCTATTTTTAGACATTCTATTTTTAGCACATTCTAAATTTAGCATTTCTTGTTGCCTACTTTTCAACACTCCCTCTCAACAAGAAAGGGATTATCAGCAACCCCGATCTTGTCACTATGGAACTCAAACTCGCCTTTTGACAATGCCTTTGTCAAAATATCTACATCCTGTTCCTCGGTCGAAATGTAGTGCAACATCATGATCCTCTTAACCACACAATCCTGTAGATGATGATAGCAGATATCTATATGCTTGGACCTATCATGAAACATTGGATTCTCAAAGAGTTTAATGCAACTCTGATTATCACAATATATCACTGTAGGATCCATCATCTGACCAAACAATCCCACTAGAATCTTCTGCATCCAGATGGTGTCACATGCAGCTTGATTAGCTGCCATGTAGTCTGCCTCCACTCTGCTAAGTCCAATTGATCTTTGTTTCCTGCTATACCAAGAAACTACAGCTGACCCAAGGTTGAAGATTCCTCTAAAAGTGCTCTTCCTTTCTGATGTACTACCTACCCAATCTACATCCGTGAAGCCTTGGAGATTCACTCCCTCTGTCGCCTATACCATAATCCATACTGGGTAGTGCCTCTAAGATATCTCAACACATGCTTTGTCACCTTCCAAAATAACTTGGTTGGCTGAACCATAGATTGACTCAGTTGGTTCACTACAAATCACAAATTTGGTCGTGTGTTCACAAAATACACGAGTGAACCCACAAGCCACCTATAAACAGTAGCAGCTACTACCTCACCTAAAGTAGCATCCTCCTTCCTCTAGTTACCTGCTAAAGGAGTCTCCATGGGCTTGCACATCTCCATGTGGAAGCACCTCAGTACCTCACTAGCATACTTGCTGGTGGGCTCCAGTATTGCAGCAATGATGTTGCAACTCCTGGAACTCCCTTCTTTACTTTTATCAACCTGGTAGTTTTTAACAAACTTGGAAGAGACGGTGCTATATGCACAAGTACTAGCTCTTACTGCAGGATATCACTTGATCAGCTGGCACAAGTTCGCTAGGAGCTTAAGCCAACTTCTATGAGTTCTTAGAAGAAGCTTTTAACTGCGATGGATGAAATCTAACTCAAAAAGACGCTAGTCTACTTGCAGAAAGAAGCGCAAAGCTGAAAGGAAATGAAAACCCTAGTTTGACTGACTAACCCTACTGGTGTAAGAAAAGAGGTGAAAGTAGCTAAAATGGATGCCAACTGACTCTTGGAAAGGTAAAATGGATGTGACTAAGCTACTTCTAAAGGAAAATATGGAAAAAGCATCTTTTGTATTTTTGAGTAATTTTGCAGAATTATTATGCATGTGCTTTAACCATTTTTAATGGTGCAGGGGTTTATTCGCGAAAGGAAATGAAGTGGGCACTTGCAGGAGGTTGGGAAGGTGAGAAGAGGGCCTAAGGGGTCCCTAGCACCCTTCTAGAGAATTCCACAATGATCAAATCTCAAAAAACTGCTTGCGTGAACTTCTACAGGAAGTCTGTAGGGGTTCTACAGGAAGTTCTACAGGAACAGGCCGAAAGTGGATTTTAGAGGGTTGATGGTGAAAAAATGGTGGAAAAGTGGAAATGAAGGATGGATAAGGATGTTAAGGGGTTTAGTACCTGGTAAATGAAGCTAAGGAGTGATGAAGGTGGTTGGATTTGTTCAAGGATGGAGAGAGCAATGTTGTGCAAAAATGTAGGAATTAGGGCAAATTGGAAAAGTGTGCCAAATGAAGAGGAGAAATTTGGAATTAGAGGCTGGAACAGGTTGTATGATGGAGGAAGGGTAGGTAGGAATGTGTTACAGGTGCTCTGGACACTATTTTCCAAAACTGATCAAACAAAGACTGAAAAAAACTAGAGATCTATCTATTTTGACCTAATCTGACCTAAAAACAGGAAACATGATGAAAATAAGTTTATAGATAGGAAATCATGCAAGATAGTTATGGAAACTAAGCAAGAATAGATGTAAACATGAAAACACAACTAATATCAACTTTTCCAACTTAAAATCTAACGCTAGCAATTGCATTGGAAGGCAAAAACAACATTTTTGTGGCAGCAAGTATGCCTTGGTCTCAGCTCATGGTCCCAATGAGGGAGAGATGAGATCAAGGGCTGCTTTATGGCATTTTTCTAGATATTCTCTATTACCAAACTGTCAAATCAACTTGAAGCATAAAAAAATATCTTAATCATGAAAAACAACCTAAGTAACAAAGCAAGATTTTAACCTAAATAATAGAAACTATTCTATGAATGCAAGAAAAACACATAAAAGTACACAAAGGAGGTATTGGCACTTGGATTGGGCCCAACCCCAAGTGCTACAATCTCCTAAGAAAGCAGAGCTGGTGGAAAGCAAGATTCATCTTCATTAATCCAAAATAATAGTCATGTCACAAAACTGTTTACAACAAGAGCTCGAAAATGAGCTGAAATGCAGAGTTGCACTAAAGTGTGAAAATCAATTGTTCAATAGCTAAACTACCAAGGCTTGAAGCCTTCCTACTTATGCAACACGAGGACTCCCAACAGTCCTCCTTAACTTTAGGAGCTTGGCTGCCCAAAACTGCAGTTAATCAGCCACCTCACTGACCCTGCTCGGCTGCCCCTTGAAATCATCTTTGGTGGGTTGTTGAACTCCGAGCTGATGGTGGATAACTCGAGGAAGGGGTCATTTAGTGCAGGAGACACCCCTCCTACAAATCCTGAGCCTTCTTCCTTCGTATTTGGCTGCTAATTTGCTCATAAATTCCTGACCATGGTCCAAAAGATGTCCAAAAATCTACAATAATCACGTATTAGACTTTGTGGTCAAGTGACCATTCTCATTCATTCAATTAACATAAATATATTCAAAAGTATGCATAAAACTATGAAGAATGGTGGATTAATCAAGAATAATAGGAAAAATGAGCCCATAAACTTACCCATTTTTGGGGCTCATCATCACCCCCCTGCTGAATGTGTTGCTCATCCTTTGAGCAACTAATCCAGTTCATCATCTTTGATTGCTTTCACTGCCTCTCTAACATCCTAGGCTTCCGAGGTGATGTCCTCTTCTCGGTCATGAAACCCTGCCTTTCTCTCTACCTCCTCCCATTGCCTGTGTTCTTCTTCTTCTTTGACCCCTTCCAGCAATCCTAAAAGTAATGGAGGACTGAACTTTAGGCCAATCTAGTTGACCTTTAGATTTTGCATTGACTGTTTATAAAGTGGCACTCTTGCCAAAGCCTCCCTCATTCTAGTTGGGGAGTGGTACTCTCTTATTTTCAGACTATGGGACAATGTGTTCCATCTCCTTATGCAAGCATGAAGGCAATTATCACCAAACAATCTTTCCATGTCTTCAAATTAAGCAATGGCCTAAGCTTGCCTTTCAACGTAGTCTGGGAGAACTTGAGGGTTGTTGGCCAGGTGTTCATGCACATATACTAGAGTTGAAGGATCTTCTAGTTCTGCCCTGATCATGAGTGGCTCACTTAGCTCCCTATCCATAACCTTCCGAATTTCTACTACCCTCTTTTCCTCATGACTTAACCAAGAAGCCATAGCCATGAGTTCTACATCTCCCAATGCAACATTGGGGTCCCATAGATTCATGTTTGGAAGTGCCAAGTTGTGTAAATAGAATTATGCTAACTTGGTCTTATCTTCAGCTGAGCTATTTTCAGACAAATACATAAACTGATTATAATTCTGGAATGGAATGATTCCCCTTTGGGCCAATTTGTTAATTTGAAATTATAACTATTGATCTTTAAGATATAATGCATAGGACTTACCAAGTTTCCTAGATTGTAAGGCTTCTGCTGCCCAGCTGGCCATGCAGGCCATTTGGGCTTCTTTTCGTGCAACTGTTGTTTTCAACATTGTATTTTTTCTGCTACCTGAGACTCCTTTCCCTAGAACAGTTTTGTCAACATCTCAACATCAGCTTGTAGATTTTCCTCTCTTTCTTGTTTCTCAGTTTTTTCCTTGTCTACTGGAGGTCCTTCTTCCTGCTGCTGCCCTCCCAAAATGGATGGCCTATCTTCCTTATGAAATTCCTGTAGCTACAACTGCTTTTTCAGCAACTCATTCTCTTCCTATAATTTGGCTCTTTACTGCTTTCTATGTGCCTCACCATGGCCAACTCTATTCTTGATTCTTTTAGTTGTTCTTCCAGGTGGCCTATGTCTGCAACTCCCTTGGATTTGGTAATTCTCATCCAATTGTGATTCATAACCCATTCTTGGTCCAATGCAAATAAAAATGGTACAACAAACTTCTATGGGATGATCTTCCCACTTTCTAACAAGTTGTAATATGAGCCCAAGCTAGGTTGAGGGCTTGGTTCCAGTATCTCCTCGGTCTTGTCTTCTCCTTGTGATTGTTTGGCTGCCTTCTCCTCCAGTTTCTCAGTCTCTTTTAACTTGGCTAGAGTTTCTTGTAGAGATGTTTCAACTTCCTGTAGAGCTACCTTTGAGTCCATCATCCTATTTCTCTCTCTCCATGTAGAGGTTTTTGGGCTTCCTCTTTCATAGGTGATAGATATCTTGGAAGAAGACTCTTCCTTCTGTTTAGTGGTTGTGTCCTCAATGACAATTGGCTCCTTTGTTTTTGGCTGGGGTTTTCCCACTTTGATCCTTGTGCTTCTTCTGGCTTTAAAGTACATGGAGGTCTGTCACATTCTTTTTCCTTTTTGTTTTGTTGGTGTGCTTAATGCAGCAAGCACAACTACTACTTCCCGTGCCAACTTTTTAGGGGATTCCTCTTGTTGTTATTCTTTTCCTTCACTTCTTGTATAAATCTCTGTGTCCATTGTTTCTATCTATGTTACTGATATCTCAGAGTGTGTCTTTTCCTTCTCTGGCTGGGTACCTTCTTTGGTTGTGGCAGTCTTCTTTTGGGCTTTCTCAACCTTTTCCTTTCCAGTATGTGTCCATTTTCCCTTCTTTGTTCTTGTTGTTGTCTCTTTCTCTATTTTAGGCTCAGTGTCTTGTGAAATTCTACTTTTTCTTTCTTTTCTTCCTCTGTTTTGCCCTCTGCTTGAATGTCTTGTGCTTCCTCATCATTTTTCTTCTCAATTTCTTCAATTTTCTCCCCCTCATCACTACTGGATGGGGTGATGTTCTCAGCCAAAGTTCTAATGTCATCATCCCTAGACATATTTCTAAAGATTTCCCAAGCTATGGGGACAATATAGGTGTGTAAAGCATCTTCCACCAATAGTGTGACGAGCCCATGGTGGGCCAAGTGATCTGGGATCCCTTCCTTTAGCTTTGTACCACATTCAATTAAGGATTGAAGGAGGAAATATGGGATGCACAGTTTTCTGGCTAGAGGCAAGTCCATCCCATACCTTAATTCATGTAGCAACATGAAATAGTATCCATAAATGATGCTAAACCTCCCTTCACATGTGATATACTTCATTATTTGATAACTAACTTCACTCCAGAGAGGAGACAAGCTTGTCCTTCTAACCCCGTTATCTTCTACAGGATGCTCCTCAGGCAGAAAAAATGTTTTCTTAGCAACTTGTCCCAGTGATCTCTCCTCTTTGCTCCAAGGGAGCCCCAATGGTAGACCAGTAATTCTACTGATGAGATTATGTGTAAGTTCTAGGGTCAAACCCCTAAAACTAACTGTGGAATGTGTCTTTGAATGTGGTCTTAGGGAAATCAAAAACTCCTAAGTTATCTCCTCATCATAACCCTGAATTCTATCAAAGAAGGATATCTAGTTTGCCCTGGTGAAAAGGTCCACCACCTTAGGGTGCTCATGAAATTTGATAGAGTCTGAGGGTTCTTTCCTTATGAATCATCCTGGCATCGTGTTGAGTGCTCGTTTTATGTTTTAACCAGAAAAGAAAATGCTCAGGTGGAAAAAAACAGTCAATCACTGAAACAGAAGATAGCTGAATTTGATTTCTTTTGAACCCAAGAAGGAATGTCCCAGGTGCTTCTTTGCAAAATCAAATGGCAATAATTCTCCTGTTTTAAACTGCTTCCACCCTGAATTTGACTTCCTAGTTTTGAAAAGAAAGATTTTTTCTATAGAACAAAGGATAAGGACACAGGTTCTTTTCTCAGCACGTAGATAGATATGCACATTTGTTTTTTCACACACACACACAGGCTGGCCTTTACTATTGCATGTATCTTTCTTACAGGAGAATTTGAAAAAGGATGGGGAGATTTCAAATGCGGAGAGAGAAAAAACTGTGTAGACTGAGGGAAATATGCAGGCAAGCTTTCAATTTTTTTTAATGCACAGGCCGACTTCCACTCTCCTTTCCAATATACTGCCATGTTCAATTTACCACCTTACTCAAACAAATCATGCACAGAGAATTTTTCCTAAGCCTACCTCATTTTGAGCTTGAATTCCGAGGAAAATCCCAAGTTTCCTTTCCGCGGAGTTGTTCTCTACCTTTCATGTAGAACCCTTCCTGTAGAAATATCCTGGCTCCTGTAGAATGAAACTATGCTATCAGTAGAGCCCGATAGGCAGGAGATTTTTGAAAATAGGCAGAAAACTGGTGGAGGACGACTAGTTAACTGCTCTGGAAGTGGTGGATGCATACTCTAGTCAAGAATGTCGTAAGTGCAAAATGAACAAAGGGTGGTGAAGTTTCAACTAAGCTATCCTTTAACTGTGGGCGTGATTCGTGGTGAGGAGATGAGGTGGTCGGACCGGACCGTTGATCCTACGTCACAAGCATAATGCTTCTGCATGTTGTTTGACTACTATCACCTCACTTTCTCCCATTATCCACCACCGCCACTACCGGTCCCAATGATTTCTTCCTGAATGGACACTCCACACGTGCTGGCTGTGCATCTAAATGGTAGTTTTGAATTTAATGGGGCTCGTTTGGATTCCACGAGGATGTGTAACTGGCCGAGGGTGGCTAATTGACTGGCCACCAATTCCACTCAATCCGAACCATTCCCATAGTCACGCAACCTTGAAATATGATTTATGCAATTGAAGAATGAGTTTAGGCACTTACCTGCGTAATCGCAGCCATGTTATGCAGATTTCAGATTTTGGAACCCATTTCTTCATTTGTTGTTGCTACTTGTGCACTACATGCTTGGGCTTGACTATTGCTGATGTTCACATGTTCAAGCAGAGCTTCGTGCATGTTTCATATGCCATACTTTGCTGTCCCTGTCTCTGGAGTATGTCTTTTAGAGGGATCAGTGGCTACAAGAATCCTGTAGGATGTCCTGTAGCTGCTTCTCCTCCTGGAATGCAAGCTAGAATGAGGAGGGCTACACTATTGACGAGGTTCTTAGCTGATAACGAGTCTAGATGGAGAGTATCAAGTATGGTGAGTGAAAAATTGTTGTTTTGATTTGTCATTAAAAAAAAATTGCTGGCAACATGAAGGAAACAGGATTTCTGTGTGTGACTGTAGAGGGACATAAAAATGAGTGCAATGGAGGTGTATAGAGATGGAAAAAGGGTAACATATGGTGATGGATGGAAGTAGGGAGGTTTACAGGCCTCATAGACAGATTCCCCTCCTTTGGGCCCTCTTCTGAGATCGATTTTGGCTTTTCTGTAGGTTCTACATGATCTTCCTGTAGAAGATACAAAATTTACTGTAGAAGGTGAAATATTAGCCCAAATGAGACCAAATCTTAGGAAAGGGTAATGGTCATGGAGGAGTGGATTATGAGGGATGCTTGTAGCCTGGTGTTGACCTCTGCCTTTGTCTTGTGAAATCCTCCTAAACCCTGTAATGACCTTCCTGCAACCTGCAATTTATTCAACAGAAATTAGGTTTATTTTTTCTCTTCTTTTTTTCTTCTTCTTTTTTTTTTTTTTTAGTCTGAGATAGCTGGGCCACCTCCAGGAGGTTTTCACCCTCATTTTCTGCCCTGGCCGCCTCCAAGAGGTTTTCACCCAAGGATCTTTTATTCTTTTTTCTTTTTTTTGTTTCTTTTTTTTTTTTGTTCAAAGTGTGCGTGGAGTGGAGACAGGGGCCTACTCCACTACTAGCACTGATTTACCCAGAGTTTCATTGAACTCCTACTTAGAAAGGGGCTTCCTATAGATTTTCAATCGATTCCCACTGACGAGCATTGGGATGGCTTCTTCATCAATGGTCCTGATAAGGGCTGAACCATTGTCATTACATTTCTCCATTGTATATGGTCCCAGCCATCTTGTCCTTAGCTTTCCGTTGAAATCCTTGTATCTTGAATCATATAACAACGCCCAATATCCTAGCTGAAATTGCTTTTCTTTAAGGTGTCGGTCATGCCATATCTTTATTTCAAGTTCGACTACCTCTGTGTGGAGAAGGGGCTACATTCTCTGTTCATCTAATCCATTCAACTACAGTAATCTTTCCTGTTGTGCATAGCTGAGATCTAGGTCTAGCTGAGCTACCAACCTCAATGTGTTATATTCAAATTCTATGGACAACAAATCCTTCTTCTTGTAGACCAGCTCATAGGGTGTGAAACCTGTTGTAGTTTTCCAAGTAGTGTTATAGGCCCAGGTGGCCTCAACTAAGTGATCTACCCAATCTTTTCTGTTGTTGCTCACCACTTTAGTCAAAATCTCTTCCAAAGCTTTGTTAGTGACTTTCACCTGTCCATTGGCTTGTCAATGATAAGGGGTGGAATTTTTGTGCTTAATCTTGTGATGAGTGAGCAGCTCTTCAATCAGGTTAGAGGTAAACTGACTTCCTTGATCTGTGACTAATTCTCTTGGGTAGCCAATCTTGTAGAAGATATTCTCCCTCAAAAACTCAGCTACTTTTTCTTCTGTTGCTGCCTTGATTGCCTTTGTTTCTACTCACTTTTTCAGGTAGTCCATGCACACAATTATGTAAGACCTTTGTTTTGAAGGAGGGTTGATAGGACCCACAAAGTCCATGCCCCACTTCTAAAATTGCTCGAAAGTCACCTGAGGTTGTAGGGGTATCCCATCCCTTGGAGTTGGTTTCCCCATCCTCTGACATCAGTCACATTGGCTGATGTATCTCCTGACATCTTGATGAAGAGTGGGCCAATACTACCCTACCTGTAGAATTTTGAAGGCGGTTCTTTTTGCTGCAAAGTGTCCTCCACAGGGCCCATCATATCAGGTTAGGAGGATGTCAAAAACTTCCTCCTCCCTGACACAACGCCTCAAATCTGATCTGGGCTAAGTTTAAACAGGTTGCCCCCAATCCAAGTGAATGGGGCATTTTTCCTCGCGATATTCCTCTTCTCTTTTGAGGATAGGTGTGGTAGACATTGTGCTGAAACCAAGTAATTTTCTATATCAACAAACCATGGAGAGAGTACTGAAATACAAAACAGGTTTTCATCTCACATTTGATCATCCACCATCCCTTCTTCACCTACAAGAAAATCTAGTCTAGACAAAAAATCAGTAACAACATTTTCCTTACCTGGCTTATCAATAATGGTCAAATCAAATTGTTGCAATAAAAGTAACCATCTAATGATACAATAATTTACATCAGGTTTATTCATCAAATACCTAATTGCGCCATGATCAGTGTGTACGAATGTTTGATAACCAGTGATGTAGTGTTTGAACTTGTTTAGGGAATGGACTACAACTAAGAGCTCTTTCTCGGTTACAATATAGTTTAACTCTACCTTGGACAGGTTTTTACTGACAAAATAAATGGCATACAGTAACTTCTCTTCAACTTGTCCTAAGGTTGCTCCTATGGCTTTGTTTGAGGCATCTATGTGAATGTGGAAAGGTATGGCCTAGTTTGGACCTCTCAAGATTGGGGTAGTTGCCAGCTTACCTTTCAACACATCCAAAGCCTCTTGACAATTGTCAATCCATATAAACTCAACATCTTTCCCCAAAAGACCAAACAATGGAGAGGTTAGCTTACTGAAATCTTTAATGGATCTTCTATAATATCCTGCTAGGCCTAGGAAACTCTGAACATCTCTTACCTTTTGAGGAGGTGGGACTCTTTGGATGATAGCAATCTTGTTGGGATCCACCTGTAATCCTTGCTGAGAAATTGTATGACCTAGCATGGTCCTGTCAATCATTAGGAATTCACATTTTTCATGATTGAGGGACATGTTCATTTCAATACACTTAGATAAAACCTTTCCCAGGTTAGTCAATGCTTCTTGGAAGTTAGACCCATAAGGAGTAAAGTCATCCATATAGATTTCCACCAAATCATGAACCATCTCAGCAAATATGCTCACTATTTCTCTCTGGAAAGTGGCAGGAGCATTGCATAACCTGAAGGGAAGAACCCGGTAGGCAAAGGTACCCCATGGACAAGTGAAAGTGGTCTTATCTTGGTCTTCCCGGTTGATTTGGATCTGATTATACTCACTAAACCCATCTAGGAAGGAAAATAACTTCTTCCCTGCTAGGCCATCTAACACTAGATCTATGAAAGGCAAAGGGAAATGGACCTTCTTGGTAGCTTTGTTAAGTTCTCGATAATCTACATAGATTATCCACTTCACGTTTTTCTTGGGCACAAGCACTAGAGGAGAAACCCACTCGTTGTCCGAGATGGGGTAGATGAATCCTGCATCTAGCAACTTTGGCAGTTCTTCTTTGACAATGTCCTTAAGGGCTGGATTCGTTCTCCTCTGAGGCTGTCTGATTGGTTTACAATCCTCTTTAATGTAAATGTGATGGGTACAGACTAAGGGGTGGACTCCTTTCATCTCCTTATAGCTCCAAGCAAAAGCATCCAAATGGTTGTTCAATAAGCTACATAGCTCCTTCTCCTAAGAGGGGGATAGGGATGTGTTGATCTTCAAGGTTCTTTTAGGGCCAAATTCCACATTCTTAACTTGGGGGAAGGTTGGATCAGCCACACAGAGATCCGCTAAAGCAGTGCCTTGAGTGTCTTCTATCAACTCTTCTAATGGTAGCACACTGGGAGGTGGATTTTGAATCAAATTCTCAATAAGGTCATCCTCGGTTTGAGGACCTCCCCTAGGGGCTTCCACTGTGCACAATGGTGCAAAGTAGACTTCATCCTCATCTCCCTCCTCCAACTAGGGAGGTAGGTCATGTTCTAGTAAAGGTTGGGCAAGAGGATATAGGACTAGCTGTTTGGAAATAGGCCCATTCTTAATGTTCATGCTCCTAGCTCGACAACTGATGTAAGCATCTACAGTAACTAACCAAGGTCTTCCCAAAATGAGGGGTTATCCAGTGAGTTTTGGCTGAAGGACCAAGAAGTCTGCAATGTACTCCCAAGAATCAACGAAGACCATGACAACTTCCACAATCCCCTCGGGGGTCACAGTGGAGCAGTTTGCTAACTGCAGTACTGTTGAGGTCTTTCTTAGGGAACTCTGAAGGTTGAGTTTGAGCATAGTGTCCCTAGTCATCACATTGATGGCAACCCCTAGATTAATCAGGGTGTGGGGGATTATGGTGCCATTGATGTAGACATTGACTACAGGACTCCCAGGGTCCAGATATTTTGGACAGATTACTTGTCCCAACATCAGGTCGGACAGTTTTCCTATGACATTGATAGTTGGGGCATCTCTCGTGTGCCTGCTTGGGTTCCTAAAACACTTCTCTTTGATCAATTTGTTGTAGATTGGTACATCTTTTATGGCCTGGAGAAGTGGTATTTTTACACAATTGTTTAAGTTCTCCTAGAAGTTCAATCTCTTCTGGGTTTGGTTGCGTGGTTCCAGTTAGTCTCTCAGGAAAGGGTGGAATGGCTTTGGGTTCACTTTCCTATTTTTCTTCCTCATCCTCCTTAGGAGGAGGTTGGATATCTAGGAGGACCTTCCCAGATCGTAGGTTGATCTTCTAAATCTCCACAGCATAGGTAGGGCATGTTGTCTCTCCAGTATATACCTGTTGGGCCTGTCTTTTATTGGGGTTAGGGTTCACTTGATTAGGCATCTGGGGTTGTCTCAGAGGAGTAGGAGGTAATGGTTGTGGTTGAGTAGGTGGTGGAGGCAAAATAGCGGGAGGAGGGTTGTACTGGGGCCTCCACCCTTGTTGAGGTGCATTCCACTGAGGTTGTGGCTAAACATGAGAATGAAACGAATGAGCAATAGGTTGAGTATGGTATTAAGATGGATATGACCAAGGAGGGGGTGCGGACCAGGAAGGATTAGTAGGGGAACCCCAAGAAGGTATGTGAGTGGATTGGTTGGGGTTGTAATAAGTTTGGGATGTCCCTTACATCCCCTGCTGGTACGGTCTGGGTCCATGTGGCCTCCTTTAGTTTAGGCAGTAGAGTGGTTTAGTGGCTCCTTCAGCCCCTTGGTACATAGCTTTAAGTCCAGGTAAGGTTGGGCACTGGTTGGTAGGGTGTTATTCTTCACAAACGAAACATACCTCTACGGAGTGCAATGGAAACTCAATCCTATGATGCTTTCTTGTACATCTGGGATAAAGATGGCCAAATCCCTCTCAAGTTCCTCTTGCTTCTATTGGATTCGGAAGGTATCCATTTCCATGGAAATGGTCTGTCTCACCTCACTTTTAAGGTCTTCCATCTGATTTGCAAACTCATGTTTGGAAAAGGTGGCACTGGCTAAAAGTTGACTCCCCCTACCTCTTTTCCAGGCTTCCCTAGAATGGTTTCTAAACACAGTCTTTATGTCATCATAAGGTAGTTGGTAGATCTCTCCCCTAGCTAGCAAATGGTGGGCTATAGTATTGCAACAATGATGCTACAACTCTTGGGACTCCCTTCTTTACTTTTATCAACCCAGTAGTTCGTAACAAACTTGGAAGAGACGGTGCTATATGCACAAGTACTAGCTCTTATTGTAGGTTGTCACTTGATTAGTTGGAACAAGTTCGCTAGGAGCTTAAGCCAACTTCCATGAGTTCTTATAAGAAGCTTTTAACTATGATGGATGAAAGCTAACTCAAAAGAAGCTAGTCTACTTGCAGAAAGAAGCGCAAAGCTGAAAGGAAATGCAAACCCTAGCAAACCCTAGTTTGATTGACTAACCCTACTGGTGTGAGAAAAGAGGTGAAAGTTGCTGAAATGGATGAAATTGACTCTTGGAAAGGTAAAATGCATGTGACTAAGCTACTTTTGAAGGAAAATATGGAAAAAGCATCTTTTTGTATTTTTGAGTAATTTTGCAGAATTATTATGCATGTGCTTTAACTATTTTTTACGGTGCAGGGGTTTATTGGTGAAAGGAAATGGAGTGGGCGCTTGCAGGAGGTTGGGAAGGTGAGAAGAGGGTCTAAGGGGTCCCAAGCACCCTTCTAGAGAGTTCCACAGTGATCAGATCTTGAAAAACTGCTCGCATGAACTTCTACAGGAAGTTTGCAGGTGTTCTACAGGAACAAGCCGAAAGTGGATTTTAGAGGGTTGATGGTGAAAAAATGGTGGGAAAGTGAAAATGAAGGATGGATAAGGATTTTAAGGGGTCTAGGACCTGGTAAATGAAGCTAAGGAGTGATGAAGGTGGTTGGATTTGTTCAAGGATGGAGAGAGCAATGTTGCGCAAAAATATAGGAATTAGGGAAAATTAGAAAAGTGTGGCAAATGAAGGGGAGAAATCTAGAATTAGGGGTTGGAACTAGTTGTATGATGATAAGGAAGGTAGCTTGGAATGTGTTATAGGTGCTATGCACACTATTTCCCTAAACTGATCGAACAAAGACTGAAAAAAACCAGAGATTTATCTATTTTGACCTAATATGACCTAAAAAATAGAAGCACGATGAACAGAAGTTTATAGACAGGAAATCATGCAAGATAGTTATGGAAACTAAGCAAGAATATATCTAAACATGAAAACACAACTGATATCAACTTTTCCAACTTAAAATCTAACCCTAGCAATTGCATTGGAAGGCAAAAATAATGTTTTTGTGGCAGCAAGTATGCCTTGGTCTCAGCTCATGGTCCCAAGGAGGGAGAGATGAGAACAAGGGTTGCTTGATGTCCGTTTTACAAATATTCTCTGTTACCAAACTATCAAATCAACCTGAAGCATAAAAAACTATCTTAATCATCAAAAACAACCTAAGTAACAAAGCAAGATTTTAACCTAAATAACAGAAACTATTCTATGAATGCAAGAAAAACACATAAAAGTACACAAAGGAGGTACTGGCACTTGGGTTGGGCCCAACCCCAAGAGCTATAGCCTCCTAAGAAAGCTCAAAGCTAGTGCAAAGTCAGATTCATCTTCATTAATCCAAAATAATAGTCATGTCACAAAACTATTTACAACAAGAGCTTGAAAATGAGCTGAAATTTAGAGCTGCACTAAAGTGCGAAAATCAACTATTCAATAGCTAAAATATCAAGGCTTGAAGCCTTCCTACTTATGCAATTCGAGGACTCCCAATAGTCCTCCTTAACTTTAGGAGCTTGACTGCCCAAAACTGCAGTTAATCAGCCACCTCACTGAACCTGCTCGGCTACCCCTTGAAATCATCTTTGGTGGGCCGTTGAACTCTGAGCTGATGGTGGAGAACTTGAGGAAGAGGTCATTTAGTACAGGAGACACCCCTCCTGCAAATCCTCAGCCTTGTTCCTTCATATTTGGCTGCCAATTTGCTCATAAATGCCTGACCTTGGTCCAAAAGATGTCCAAAAATATGAAATAAGCACGTATTAGACTGTGTGGTCAAGTGACTATTCTCATTCATTCAATTAACATAAATATATTGGAAAGCATGCATAAAACTATGAAGAATGGTGGATTAATGGAGAATAATAGGCAAAATGAGCCCATAAAGTTATCTATTTTTGGGGCTCATCACTTGCCCCTGAGACACAAATACTTCCCCATCTCTCTGCCACACCTCCAAGCCTAGAAAGTAGTGCATGAGGTCCATGTCCTTCATCTCAAACTCTCTTGCAAGATCTACCTTGCAAGAATTGATCAACTAATAATCACCTATCAAAAATAGATCATCTACATAAAGTACAATAATCAATAGCTTACCATCTACAATGATGTGGTAGAGGTTCACATCTGCTTCACTCTTGGTGAAGCCCAACCCGATGAAATAGTTGTTGATCCTGGTATACCAAGCACAGGGTGCTTGCTTCAGTGCATACAATGCTCACTTGAGCCGACACATGTGACTCATGATCAAAGGTCTCAAATCCCTCTAGCTACTTTATGTATACCTCTTCCTCAATCTCCCCATTGAGGAATGTCGTCTTCACATCCATCTGATGGACCTGCCACCCCATCTGTGCTGATAGTGTTAGAATCGATCTAATCGATAAGTACCTTGCAACAGGAGCAAAGGTCTTATCATAGTCAATCCCCTCAGCCTATGAGAAACCACGGGAAACAAACCTTGCCTTGTGTTTCTTAATACTACCATCAGTTGCCTACTTTATCTTGTAAAGCCATCAGGAAGTAACCACTGACTTATCCTCTGGTCTAGGAACAACATCCCATACACTGTTTCGCATGATATAATCATACTCCTCTACCATCGCATCCACCCAAACTGTTTGCTGCACTGCCTCCTCAAAAGAAGAAGGCTCGGTCACTACACATTCCACAACTAGGGCCATGTAGCTAGTGTATCTATCAGGAGATCTCCTCTATCTGCACTGAGAGGATGGCTGCTCCACATTCTCTCTCACATCTTACATCAATCTGTCAGCTTCTCGAGAGTGTTTCCGCCCCTCTATGGAAGACTCTCCAGTAGTGGTGATCTCCACAACTGGAATATCTGCATGTGGCTGCTCCACATCATCAGGAGTCTCCTCCTCCTTAGGAACTAATAGTTCCTCATCATCACCATGCAACTTGAGCTCCCTCTCAAGTGATACTCACATGGCTCACTGCTCATCGAACTTTAGATCCATACGCACTACGGTCCTCTAACTCGCAGGAAGAAACGCATGATAGTTGTGAGGTGTATCCATGTACCCCACAAATATTCTCAACTCAGCTGTTGGGTCTAGCTTCTTTCGAGCATCTTTGGTCACATGATAGAAGACTAGTGATCTAAAGATGCAGAAGTGACTCACATCTGGTCTCTTCCCCAAAAAAGCCTCCATAGGTGTCTTCATCCCCAAAATACGATGAGGACTTTTGATCTGAAGATATACTATTGTATTGCATGCCTCAACCCACAAATGAAGTGGTAGGCCTTGTTCATGCAACATCAATTGAGCTACGCCCACAATAGATTTATTCTTCCTTTCAACCACCCCATGCATTCTGTTGCGGGTTATGAGGTGCCGTGAGTTCCCATTTAATTCCTTCTGAAGCACAGAAGTCCTTAAACTACTGGGAAATATACTCTCCACCATTATCACTTTGCAAGGCCTTTACTTTCATCCCTGATTATTTCTCTGCCAAAGTTTTGAACTCACAAAATTTCAAGAAGGTTTGATCCTTCTTTTGCATGAAGTAGATCCAACATCTACAAGAAAAATCATCAACAAAAATAACATAATACCTTCACTTTCCAATGGAGGTAGTAGAGAGGGGCCCACATACATCTTAATGAACTTGCTCCAAAACTGCTCCTACTCTACCATCCCAATCATGAAAAGAAGATTTTGCATACTTACCCAAAGTGCAACCTTTGCATGTGCTCACTTGCTCCAGCTTGCACTTGGGTAATCTGGTAGAAATTTGTTGCATGATCTTCAAGGCCCCATGATGCAAGTGGCCCAGTCTCTTATGCCATAACTCACCAATATCTTGGCCATGCATCACCTCTACCTTGGAACTCAAAGCAGCACAATTTTCTAGCTATAACTTATAGAGATTCTTCACTCGAATCCCTATCTTTTTGGTTTGTCCAGTGCCTATATGCCTTAGGAAAACCATTACCAAACTAAAGACTACATCATAGCCTTTATCCTCAAGAAAAGCAATGGACACAAGATTCTTTTTCGGCCTTGGTACATACATAACATTAGAAAGAGAGAGGGGAGAACCATGCACCCTCTGAAACACAACCGTACCTTCACCTGTGTCACGGTACTTTCTGTCATCACCCATCTCGATCCATATCTAGAGATCCTTCTCCTCCAAAGTGTTGAAAATAGTCTTGTCACCTGACATGTGGAAAGAAGCTCCACCGTCCAAGTACCAAACACATCCCATGTTGTATGAAACCATGCATGCAATAAGTGAGAAATCCATCTCAAATTCTTAAGCTAGAGCGTCACCATCAGATTCCTTGGAGGAACCTTTCTTGGAATTCTTCCTCTTTGGGCAACTAGTAGCATAGTGACCCAACTCATGATAATGAAAGCATCTCACCTTCGACTTGCCAAACTTCTTCCCTCCTTGAGAAAAGTTGGATTGGGATGCCTTCCCTTTCCCTTCTTAGCTTTAGATGCTAAATCCAAGTTCTCTTCATCATCATTCATTGATGAAGAAGCTCCATCTCTAGTGTTCCATCTGATCTCCTCCTGCATGAAATCCGACCACATTCATTCCCAATCTGGCATTTTTTCCCTTCCATTCACTGATTCTTGGTCGCTATGCCAGTTCTTAAGAAGGCCAAGAAGTGCTAGACTCACCATATCATCATCAACAGTAGTGACCCCTAGGCTTGCAAGCTCATCTCTGCAGTTGGTGAGCATGTTCAGGAATGTAGTGATCATATTGCCCTTCTCACAATTGATCTTTCGAAGCTTGTCCTTTAGTGCCAGCTTCCTCTGATCACTGCTATTTTGATATAAATCTTTCAATGTTTTCCACATTGCAAACAAAGTCTCCTTCCCATGGAGGCTTGAGACTATGTGATCTCGAACTCCCTCTAGGATGATTCTCCTAGCTCTAGCCACGTTCTTCTTCTAGTTTGTAGCCTGAGTAGCATTAGTAGGCTTGGGGACATCTTGATCATTGAAGTCCTTAATGCCATTATCTTCCAATACTACCTCCATGCAATCCTTCCAAGCTATGTAGTTTGAGCTGCCATTAAGGGCATACTCAAGCCTCAACCTAGTGAAGGCCATCTGGATGAAATATGAACTGTGATGAGAACTAGATATCTATATCTCGAATAATAAACTTTGACTTTATTTATATTTCTTGTATATTGTTCCTTGCTTGATTAACTGTGCTCGGATACGATGTAAAAATTTCACCTGTAGATCAAACTGGTAATGCAATGTACTAAAGCAAAACACATGATCTACTTCTACAAAACATTAGGCAGAAGAAAAACCAATTTCGTGAGCAACATCACCCATAAACACATATAACTGATCAAGAGAAATAATCACACATAACATAGATATATCACTGGGGAAAGCACCAACATAAAACCCCCAACATTGTATTACATCCAAGGTGACCAATGACCTCACTGGCCAAACTGCTATTTTTATACATGCTATTTCTAGACATTCTATTTTTAGCACATTCTAAATTTAGCATTTCTTGTTGCCTACTTTTCAACATGATCATCCCGGAGCTACTTCCTACGTGCATATAAGATCATGTGTTGTGACTTGTTGAATGATGATTTGTACACATCCATATTTGGATCATCATTAAGGAGAACAACATGTCCTTGCTCGTTCGAGACTGATTGTGATTTTGGAGGTGGCAGAGACTATTCTATGACCTCAAATGTTGTCGGCATGAGATTAGTTTCTTGGTCTTGTGGCTCTTGTTCCATCTCCATGCTCATTTCCTCAACCATATGCTCAAACTACTGAGCAAATTCCCAAAACTCCACCTTCTCACATTCTTCTTCATCTATTGGGTTCTCTATTGTCTCAACTCGTATAGGCGTAGTTTTCTTTGTTAGTGTGTGTTGTCTTTCCTCCCCTTCCTATTTCTTCTTTTCTTCCCTTTCTCTTCTCCTAAGCTCTTTCTCTTCTTTCATCTTCTTCTCCATCTCCTAAAACTTCCTATCTACATCTTCCAACCTTTGCTTCAATCTATTCCTCTATTCTACTCTCCTTTCCTCTATATCCAAAACTACTTTCTCAACAAGAGGATCTTCTATGAACTAGTATATTTTCTCAGCCTTCGCGCTCTCAAAAATCTTACTCTTGTCATTGCATTGTGTCAATTTGCTGCTCATTGTTGCTATTATTGCTTCTTCATGTGGTGTTGCTTCCTGTAGTTTTTCTTTCCATTATACAACCATCTTGATCGATTCATTGAGGCTATAGGATTTTGTAGCAATATCTCCATGGATCTTCCTCTAGCCTATGACATGCCTCGTGGATCCATGGGAAATACACCTTCACACAGTGGTTCTTGCATATGCAGTGGGGATCATATGGATTGAAACTCTTAGTGCAAAACACAAACTTCTTCAAGTCCTCGGCCTCGACATCCATATCCTTTAATCTATGGATCTCGTATACACTAGGGGAATTTTGAGGTCTAAAATGGGCCTCCTAAGGAACTGATAAAATAATAGTGGAAATAATAAAATAATATTAGATTACATCATCAACTTTTAGAGAGGAAAAGAAAAAACTAATTTTTCAAATAGTATTTTCAACTTATCTTCCTATAGGTTTACTCCAATTTTGAGTGACAACACTCGTTGGATGCATAATTTGATTCCTCATCCAAGGAGTACCCATGTTTCATACATTCGATGGACCCCTCTAAACAAAAAATGAGAAATACATGAAAATCATGACTGCAATCACTTTTTTTCATGTATTTCTCATTTTTGGTGTAGCAAGGTCCATCAAAAGTATGTAACATGGGTACTCCTTGGATGAGGAACTAAATTTTGCTTCTAACAAGTACTCCCACTCGAAACTTGATTAAAACTATAGGGAGATAAGTTGAAAATATGAGTTGAAAAAGTAGTTTTATTATTTTACTATTTTTTAATGTTTTTACTTTTTTACTCCAAAAATGGTGAATCATTCCCCATGGTTGACATCATCATATTGAATCCTATTGGTTCTTAAAATTTTATTTTGTTTGTCCATTTTTCTTAGGAGGCCCATTTTAGACCTCCAAATTATCCTAATGAACCCAGTGCATAAAGGAAGAGTAGGCCATGGTGCCTTCTTCCTCCTATGTATTTTTGCTAATAACCTTATGGAGATCTGATATGCAACCTCTTGCATGACCATATTGTCCATGGCAAAACTCGGTAGCTCATGCGGAGGATTATCCATGCAAAACATCCTGATGAAGGTGCCACAGGGTGAGGCATACCAATCTACAATGTTAAGCAATGGCTACATCACTTCTTGGGACATGCATGGTGGATCCAATTCAAAATGTATCTTGTACAATGGGCTGATGAAGTGGTCTGAAAACCTTGCCATAACTCCTCAGTATTTGCACTCAAATAGAAACTTGCAATATATGTTCACAACATCACCTAATGGTGTAAATGTTCAATCTATGCTAGGGAACTATTGATGGGCACAGATTGCATCAAGCAGGTATGCAGACATATGAAATATTGTTGGATCATCCTTAGGTGGACTTCAGCATTAGAAACATGCACTTGCAGCTGAAGAGCGAACATGTCCAACCAGTTGAATGGACTTCCTTCATTTTCTAACTAATCCAACATAACCACCCAACTCTGCGGAAAGGTCTCCATACTCCTGTTGACCATACAAGCAACATGCAAAGATGACCAAGAGTTGGTAGGCCTTCCTAAGTGACTCTATATTTTAGACCTAGTTTGGTGTCACTCTTAACTTTGAAGGATCTCTTACCTAATGCTTCATGATGTCTCTAGTGTTAACATTGTTGTTGGGAGTGTACAATAGTGCATCCATGTGGTTCACTAGTTGTGGCAAGTGATACATTCTTATGGTAGTTTTCCAACCTAAAGGTCACAAGTTGTGTTCCACTGGTATTGCTAAGTGTCACCATCTCAGGATCAGTATGTGAGACAATCTAGTGAATGATATCCACGCATGAGAAGGCGGGTTACTGCATGCAACTTTGTACAAGCCTGACTTGTGGATGTTGACATAATCTTGTTGATCTTCTATATCTTCCTTGAAGCTACCTACAAATATGCCCATTATTTCTTACCATGTCATCTCCATGTCCTTCTCTACAAATAATTGCATGTCTGCATATACAAGCAAGTTCATTGGCACTTGTTGACCTATATCTCTAGCACTACTATGTACAATATCCTTTGATCCAACTCTCTTGGAAAATAGGTGGACTATACTGATGAGAAGCTACTTAAAGACTTATATACCTGGAGACAGAGTAGACACTCACAACAAGCAAATGTCAGTTTAAAAACACAAAGCACTTGAAGGATTGATCATGCAACAAACCTGACAACTGCTCGGAAAGATTGTGCAGTTGTGACTCTTAGAGTTCTGAAATTTTCAACTGGATTTTCACATTGCACAGTCCCAGCTGCCAGTGAGAGCTATTGATGACTAGAACTATGCAATCTAGTGTGGCTTTTTGTGGATTGGAACTACGCAATGCACAGTTCAATCTACTTTGATGCTGGATGGGACTATATATTGCACAATCCAAATGGGAAAGACTAGGGATTGTCTCCTAGAACTGCAGAGAGTGCAGCTGGAGCTAGTGACGTGTTGGTCAATTTAATTGCTTATTAATTAAACAGTCAAGTGCCACATAAATTGTCAACCCGGGAAATTTTGATTATTTCAAAGGCAACTACGTACTATATGTACTCAATTTTAATAGCACTAAAAAGTTGTAGCATAAGTAAATCACACCCTGTTAAATATTTACTCTGTGTTACAGTAGCTATAATCTATTGCAAGTATCTAATAAGAGATGGATAATTAATTAAAAATAATAAATCTGCAAAAGAAAATAATGGTTGTTCTGTAACAAAGGATCCGGACCCTATCCCCAGAGTAGGAACATTCAGCACCTACCTCTGTTATCCAGTTCACCAATTCACTCTGTAAATCCTAATCACCGGTGAGGCACTCATGTAATGGCATCAATTGATTAAAAGAGAAATAGAGTTTTAGCAAAAGTAAAATAACATCCAGAAACAATACTCATTAACAAGGTATGAACAAAAATCACACTTAACACACAACAAAAAGGAAATGGGTGAATCTTGTGATGAAGGTGGGCCCTGTCCTTCTCACAAGATTCCCCAGGACATGGAAACTAAGATAAAATACTCAGAAAAAAACTTTATTCATCTGTCAATATACCATATTACAAAAAAGATTCAGTCTCATTCCTTCAACTACAATCCTTGTGTTACAGCTTGTTTATTTCCCCACCCTAATGTAGATGCCTCCTCTTTATAGAGGAGACATCTATTACAAATGATTTTCATTATAGATTCTAGTTCAACCCTTTGTACAAAAATAGGGAAATCAGTTTCCCGTCAACAGAATGTTGTTACAGTAATTTAGATTATGAACGTTACAACCAATGTAACAGTTTCTTCAATGATCGATCAGGTTCCTTTGTTGTTGCAAATCTGGTATGCAAATCTCAACTGTCTCCTTGAGATTTGCATGTTTTTCTTGCTGTTTCAACTTCGAGATTCACGTTGTTCCTACTGTTTCAACAACTGCAAAAGATAGTCCTGCCAGCTTTAGGCAGTTTCAACAATTGTTCAGCAATTCAATCAACTTCAAAGATCAATTATAAAGATAGCATGATTATGTGTTAAATAATTAAACATATAGCAATGAGAAGAGTCACTGTATACCTTTAGAATGATTGAGTCAAAACACTAGCAAGGACTTTCAAATATCGATTGAAAAGGGTAATATTATGACAAAATATAAGGTCAAAGATAGACGATATGGGGTCGCTGCGGTAAGGAAGCAGGAAAAACAATGGTTTTTCTCTTACGAGTACTTTTCCTCAAAGTAGGGGGATTATTAGAAATAGTGGCTTCTTTAACTGAGGCCCTCGTTCTTCTCTTTAGTGGGGTTGCAGCTTTCTGTTTTCTTTTTCTTTTAAGCATAATAATGGGGGTATTGTCATCCGAATTATCGGTGGGAATATGGACGATAGGAGTGGATGATTTAGCTTCATTAAGCGTGGGGTCAATTGCGGATTTTCAGTGCTCAATTAGGGTGTTTCAGCTGCTGGTTGTTGATTTTCGGCAACTTGCTAGAATTTTTCTTTTGTTGGTTGAAGGATTTTAGCAGTTCGCTGGGGATTTTCTTCAGATTTCTAGGAATTTTCTTCAGCTTGTTGGGGATTTTCTTTAGCTTGCTGGGGATTTTCTTCAGATTGCTGGGAATTTCCTTCAGCTTGCTGGGGATTTTCTTCAGCTTTCTAGTGAGGGTTGTTGAGGGGAGGGGGATTGTGCAGGGTAAAGCCTCTATGAATTAAGAGCTAAACCAGATGATGGTGCGTGAGGGAGAGGAGTTGGTGCCTTGCGTTCACGGTATAGTGTGCCATATTTTTTAGACAGCCAAGTAGATAGTATGGCATATTTATTAAATGACGATGCCTCAAATGATTTAATAACACAAAGTCGTGCTGGTAGACTACCTGATAACATCCCTAGCAGGTGAAGTAATGTTTAACGAACTCTGTAACCTTCGGCCATGGCGGTGGTAGTGATCGAAGTGCAACACCCCTGCCTTTAAATTCGATGCACTCCCCTGGTAGCAGAAAATCTTGTTGTGCGTTGAGAATGAGGTGTTTGCGGCTGAACCAACGAGTACCATTGGAACCCTAAAACCTACGCTATATCCTCCTCTATTACTGGAATTCGTACCCCTTGGACAGTACAGTATCCTTCCCTCAAATTGCATGCAAATTCCAGAACCTGCTGGGAATCAAAATCCAGAAGCCTTCGGAAATAATCCACCCATCTTGCTTGTAGAAAGATTTGGTATGCCTCCTAGTAAAGTTCCAACAATGCCGTTGAGCCAGGTTCATGTCTAATAGCATTTCCTCCCATAGTTACTGGTTCAGCAAAATACAGAGTGCAGAGCCAAGTTGCCGAGGTCGAAACAGAGTAGGATGTTGCAAATGAAGTTATGACATGGTAAGGTACAGACGAGTGACTAGACACTGCCGCGAGAAGTAAGAAATGACGGCAATCGGCGTATCATGTAATGATTACAATATTTCAGTATTTCCCCCCCAACTGCGGCTAGAATGATATGGTTGAAGGTACGGTGATTTCGACAATCATATCAATATCTTCTCATTAACTACAATTTAATATTTACACCTAAACACACATACCTTTACATTTTACTTTTGGTTGTTGCGCGAAAAGTATTATCTCGTCATTAATAGATCGATGATGGTTACAAAAAAGGGTTTGTAAAGTATGAGGGTTTTTATACACAAGATTTTCTTTATTCACGGGAAGTAATAGTGAAGGAACATAATTATCAGGATGAATGGTTGATTCCTTTAATGAAGAGTGATATGTATCCATCAAAAGTAATGGTTCATCCTCGGGAAAAAAAATGGGGAAATTGGTGCTTCTTAGGAAAAATTGAAAAGATTGGTGTTTAAGCACCGGGAATTGGTGTTTCAGCAACGGGAAATGGTGGGAAAATGTTGCTGAAGGGATGTTAGAGGAAATGAATTATGATTTGAAGTTAAATGACAATGTTTCCCAAACCGAAGCTTAATCCTTCCTGTATTGAAATTTTTTGTCTCAGCCATCCTCCGAAGCTAAGATCTGCAAAATAGTTAATTGTAACATGGCAACCCTTGACAAGGATTATTAGTTAAGAAATCTAATCTAAGTAAAATAAATATATAAACAGAAAAACTAAGTACATTGAGGGATAGCAGGCTCCCCCAAAAAGGCATAATGTATGTCTGTCATGCAAGTGGCTTTGAAATCCTCTTTAGAAATAGGTTGCTGATACAAACGGAGTCGATAGCCATTCACTAAAAACGGTGTTCTAGAATCATCAATTGTTAGGAGTCTGACTGTTCCATTTGGGAAAACAGTGTCTACTTCATAAGGTCCTAGCCACCTTGTTCTTAATTTACCTTGAAAATTTTCAAAACGGGAGTCATACAGTAGAGCCCAATTACCTTTTTGGAACTGCTTATGCTTAATGGTTTTATCATGCCACCTGGTTCTTTGCTGTTGTATCATGGTCGTTTGATGGATGGCGTCCAACTTCTTTTCATCCAATTCCTGAAGCTATTGCAACCTAGCTGTATGTGCATCAATCAAGTCAAGGTTAACAGCTAAAGCAATCCTTAAGGTTTTGATTTCAAATTCCACAGGAAAAACAACACTTTTACCATAAACTAATTCGTAAGGTGAAAAACACGTAGTATTCCTCCAAGTAGTTCTGTAAGCCCATAATGCTTCAGGCAACCTTTGAAACCAGTCCCTTCTATTTTCCTTTACTGTTTTTGTTAAAATGGCTTCTATGACTTTATTCGTACTTTTCACCTGCCCATTGGCCTGGGGGTGATAAGGTGTAGTCATTTTATGCTTAATGTGATATTCTTAAGTGTATCTTTGAAGCCATGAGAATTAAAAGGAGGTCCTCCATCTGTGACTAGCTCTCTAGGCAATCCAAACCTAACAAAGATTTCTTCAAATAAAAAGGTTAAAACTGATTCTTCATTAGCTTTGAGGAGTGCCTTAGCTTCTACCCATTTTGTCATATAATCAATGCAAACGAGTATATAAATTCTTTGATTGGATGGAGGATTAATGGGACCTATAAAGTCTAGTGCCCATCTTTCAAAAGGTTCAAGTATTACCTGGGGATTAAGTGGCATTTCATCCCTGTGATTAGGCTGCCCCATTCTCTGACAGCTATCGCAAGCCCTAACATATTTCTTTGCATCTTTGAAAAGTGAGGGCCAATAATAACCCATTCTAAGAACTTTGTGTGTTGTTCTTTTATCAGCAAAATGCCCTCCGCAAGGGCTATCATGACAAGCCTTCAATATATCATAAACTTCATCTTCTCTGATGCATCTCTGAATTTCGTGATCAAGTCCTGTGTGAAAAAGACATCCGCTTATCCAGCTGTACCTAGCACTTTTCTGAATGATCTTTCTTTTTTCTCTGTGCGATAGGTGTGATGGTAGCTTCCCTGCAACTAAGTAATTAGCAATGTCTGCATACCAAGGTGAGTGAGTAGATACTGCAAATAAATATTCATCGGGAAAGGAATCATCTATTGGAGTATTTTCATCAGTTTTTAATCGAGAAAGGAAATCAGCAACTACATTTTCTTTACATGGTCGATCTACAATTGTGATATCAAATTCTTGTAATATTAATAACCATCTGGTAACTCGAGCATTTGTAACTGATGTGTTCATTAAATATTTAATGGTCGAGTGATCAGTATGAACAAAAGTAGTGTAACCGGTAATATAATGTCGAAACTTATTAATAGCATAAATGACTGCTAAGAATTCTTTCTCGGTGACTATATAATTAAGTTTAGTAGGGGTCATATTTTTACTAATAAAATAGATAGCATAGGGAAGATTGTTTTCTTCTTGACCCAAGACAGCTCCCATTGCAGTATCTGAAGCATCAGAGAATATATGAAAGGGGAGTGCCCAGTCAGGTCCTCTTAAAATGGGAGCTGTAGACAATTGATATTTAAGTTCATTAAATGCTTTTTGACAATCATCAGTCCACTTAAATTCAGCATTTTTCATAAGTAACACAAACAAAGGAGAAGCTATTTTAGAAAAATCTTTGATAAATCTTCTATAATACCCAGCATGTCCTAAAAAACTTCTTCCATCAGTTTGTGTTTTAGGGATAGGAAGAGTCTGAATTACCTGTATTTTAGCTGGATCAACTTGAATTCCTAGGAATGAGATAAAGTGTCCCAATACAATACCTTGATTCATCATCATATGGCATTTTTCAGTACTTAAGGCAAGATGTGCTTCTCTACATCGTTTAAGTACTTTCTCAAGGTTTTGTAATGCATCTTCAAAAGTCACACCATAAGGAGTAAAGTCATCCATAAATATTTCTAAGGAATCATTAAGCATATCAGAAAAAAAATCCATATTACTGCTCTTTGAAATGTTGCTGGTGCATTACGTAATCCAAATGGAAGAACTCTATAGGAAAAAGTCCCCCATGGACTAGTAAAGGTGGTCTTGTCTTGATCTTGGGGTGCAATCTTGATCTGATTATATCCACTAAATCCATCAAAAAAGGAAAAGAATCTCTTGCCTGCCAAATTGTCTAGTACCTGATCAATAAATGGTAAAGGGAAATGATATTTCTAAGTGGCCTTATTTAGAGCTCTATAATCTACACACACTCCATTTCCCATTTTTCTTAGGTACAATTACTAATGGAGAAACCCATTCACTATTAGATATAGGATATATAAATCCTGCATTCAACAATTTTTGAAGTTCTTCCTTCACAATTTCCCTTAAATTGGGATTCATTCGTCGTTGGGGTTGACAGACTGGGTGAGATCCCTCTTTAATATAAATACGATGAGTACATAATTCAGGAGAGATTCCCTTCATATCAGTGTAATCCCATGCGAATGCTTATTTATTCTCACGGAGTAGCTTCATTAACTGCAGTGTTTCAACATCTGTTAGGTCAGGGTTTATATTTAATGTTTTGCCAGGCTCGATTTCTACTGTTATACTTTTGGAGGAGATGTCAGCTGATGTCTGAGATAAATTTTCAGTTTTAAGGTTTTGCTGAGATTCAGGTTTCAAGATTGTAGTCAAGTGATCATATATTTCAGAATTAACCGAAGAAGGTTCAGAAATAAAATTGCTAATTAATTCATCCTCGGTTGAATCTTTAAGAGTTAAAGCTTGTCCGATAGTCAAAATGGGTTGGGTCTCATCATCCTCATAATCTAACCATACAGAGTTATCATTATTAATCATAGGTGTAGCATGAGGGTAAAGAGTAAGCTGCTTGGTTTCACATCCATTAGAAATTGTCATTGAGCCTGATCTACAGCTGATGAAGGCATTTGCTATAGCCAGCCAAGGTCTCCCTAAAATCAATGGATGACCCCCCAACTTTGTTTTAGTCTGTAATACAACAAAATCAGTTGGGTAGTTCCAAGATTCAACTGAAATTATCAGGTCTTCAATGACTCCTTCAGGTTTGATTGTGGAGCAGTCAGCTAGCTCTAGAATGGTTGGGGTTTCCCTAATTACATTCTTTAACTGCAATAATTGTGCGGTTTCAAGTGTCATAATGTTTATTGCGGCACCTAGATCTACTAGAACTCTAGAAACAAAAGTTTTTCCAACCTGCACTGTGACCGTAGGATGACCAGGGTCACCATATTTCATAGGGGGGTTTTTACCTGTCATTAGAGCAGCTAGATCACCCATCACATGGACTATGAGGGGGTCTTTAGCTTTTCTTCCAGGTTTCTTAATGCAAATATCTCTAACAGTTCTAGCATAAATTGCTACATCTCTCAGTGCTTGTAAGAGTGGAATCCTAACATATAAATTCTGCAATTCTCCTAAAAAGTTAAAAGCAGGTGGCTCAAGTGTTTTGGTAAGAGCCAGACATTCAGGAAATGGTGGCTCTGCTGTTTCAGCAGTCTTATTAGAGGATGATTCAACTGTTTCAGCATTGTTATTAGATGACTTTTCTTTTCCAGTTTCTTCTTTATCAGAGTCAGAAGAAGTAATGTCATCAATAATGGGTTCAACTATACTCCCAGAGCGTAAATGAATATCATTGCATTGCATAGGGAAAACAGGTTGGTTTTGAATATCAATTACCTACAAAGCTTTATTGTTATTTGGGTTGGGGTTAGGTTGCACAGGCAGATGGGGTCTCATTGTTGGATTATTCGGTGGAGCATTTGATGGTAAGGAGAGAGGTTGTTGATACTGGGGAAATTGGTTTGGAAATGGAATCTGCTGAGCTGTCCAATTTGGGTTTCATTGATTAAAATAGGATTGTTGTAGAGCCCAGGGATTCCATATTGTAGGATCAACAAAAGGGGGATTCGGTTGCTGCATGGGTGGGAAATTCATTTGATTAAAGGGTGGGTATTGCATTTGATTCAAGGGCGGGTAATTTGTTTGAAAATGAGGATGATTGTTCCAACGATTAAATGACATGTTAGAATTCGTACCTTGTCCTCGTGGTTGCCATTGCCTCCTTTGTGTCAACAAGTACACTGCTTCAGCTTGTTCTTCAGTTGGCTGCAGTTATGCTTTTATTCCTGGCAAAGAAGGGCATTGTTGGGTCTCATGGTCCTTCTCACAAATGGTGCAAATTGGTACCTTATCCAGTGGACATTCCCTTAACGGGTGTTTTTCTCTGCATTTAGAGCAGAAAATAGCCAAAGCAGGTTCTGCTTCCGCCTGCTTCTTTTTAACCTGCAAGATATCAATTTGTGAAGCAAAAGAGCTTAATATTTTAGTTTTAAATTCTTCAAGTAAGTTACCTATTTCAGCCCATGTTGTTCCTCCACTTGCTGATTTCTAGACTCTTGAGTATGTATTATCCTTGCTTTTTGGTCTGCTTGCTTCTCCTCTTGAACATCTCTTACAGATTTTGAAAATCTCATCATATGATTCCTTAGATATATGTCCTTTTCCAAGCATATTCAACATATCTAAACAATCATCTCGTACCCCTTTTAACAGTATTGACTTAAGAATGTCCTTACTCATATTTGGATGATCAGATCGCTGCAAATTATACTGTAGTCTTTCCACGAATTCTTCCATATTTTCGTCCTCCTTCAGAACCATCTTAAATAATTCCTCCTTCCTTTCTCTTGTTCGGCAATAGTCTTGGTATTTGGCCAAGAACTTTTCTTTCATTTGATCCCAAGTTGTGATCACATGTCTTCCCAGGCTCATGAACCATCTTAATGCATTTCCTTTTAATGTTGCTGGAAATAACTTCAACTTTTGAGGATTAGTCACATAATCATAACTCCTATACAATATATCAAACTCAAACAAAAATTCATCAGGGTCTTCACATGATAAACCATGGAAATTAAGTAGGGCTGATAATGGAATGTTCTTCATAGGAGTTGCCCCTCTAGGAAGATCTTCAATAGGGAATTCTAAGGTGGAGAGGGAATTTTCCCCTCTTCCTTCTCTTCGTCCCCCACCAAAGGGTCCTTCATTATTTCCATCCATTGGTTGTACCCCTGTCTCACTTGCTCGGTCTTCAGCGCTTTCTGTAAGGCTTTCAATATCCTGAACCGGTTCCTCAACTTCAATATCTTCTATTGGTTCCTCAATATCTTCCACTGACTCCTCGACTTGTTCTATTGTCTCTTCGGCCCTTTCCGGTCCCAATACTTCCTCTGTTTCGTAGTCCATTTGGAGAGAGTGTTGCGTCTGTGGCCTCCGAAAGCTTACCTTCTGTGATGTTTCCGCTTTCGAAATAATGTCGTCAATGAAAGTTTTTCTTCCTCCTCTACCTTTGCCCCTGTCGCCTGTAGGGTTAGGTTTCTTGCGTCCTTTCATGCATCCTGTACATCTAAAGGAAAGTCATTAATACTTTTAAAATCTTCGGTCGCCTTCCCCGGCAACGGCGCCAAAATGTTGGTCACTTTAATTGCTTATTAATTTAAACAGTCGAGTGCCACATAAATTGTCAACCCGGGAAAGTCCGATTATTTCAAAGGTGACTACGTACTGTATGTACTTAATTTTAATAGCATTAAAAAGTTGTAGTATAAACAATTCACACTTTGTTAAACCTCTACTCTGTGTTACATCAATTATAGTCTGTTGCAGGAATTGAATAAGAACACATAATTGAGTAAAGAAAGTAAATCTGCAAAAAAGAAACAATGGTTATCCTGTAACAAAGGATCAGGACCCTATCCCTCAGAGTAGGAACATTCAGCACCTGCCTTTGTTATCCAGTTCACCAATACACTCTGTAAATCCTAATCACCGGTGAGGCACTCACGTACAACATCAATCGAAAAGAAAAACAGAGTCTTAGCAAAAGTAAATTATCATGAGAAGCGATGCTCGTAAATGAGGTATAAACAGAATTCGCACACAACACACAACAGAAAGAAGATGGGTGAATCTTGTGATGAAGGTGGGCCCTGTCCTTCTCACAAGATTCCCCAGGACATAGAAACTAAGTTAAAATACTCATAACAGAATTTTATTCATCCGTCAATATACCATATTACAAGAAAGATTCAGTGTTGTCCTTTCGCTACAATCCCTGTGTTACAACTTGTTCATCCTATGTCCCTCCCCCCCTCTCTAATGTAGATGTATCCTCTTTATAGAGGAGACATCTATTACAAAAGATTTTCAGTAAAAATTCTAGTTCATCCCTTTGTACAAAAATAGGGAAATCAGTTCCTGTTAACAGAATGTTGTTACAGTAATGTGGATCATGAATGTTACGACCAATGTAACAGTTTATTCAGATCGATCGGATTCCTTTGTTGCCGCAATTCTGGTACGCAAATCTCAACTATCTCCTTGAGATTCATATGCTGTCCTTACTGTTTCAGCTTCGAGGTTCGTGCCGTTTCCTCTGTTTTAGCAACTGTAAAATATAGCCCTGCCAGCTTTAGGCAGTTTCAACAATTGTTCAGCAACTTAGTCAACTTCAAGGATCAATTATAAAGATAGCATGATTATGTGTTGAATAATTAAACATATAGCAATGAGAAGAGTTATTGTATACCTTTAGAATGATTGGGTCAACATACTAACAAAGGCTTTCAACTATGAGTTGAAAAGGGTAATATTATGACAAAATATAGGGTCAAAAATAGACAATATGGGGTCCTAACAGTGGTTACCATCAAGTCCAAAGGGGGAGATTGTTGGCATTATGATATAGGTGTTGTCCTTGATGGCAACTCACTCAGAGGTATGATACAGGTGTTGTCTTTGGTAGCAACTCATTCAGAGGACATATCTTAGTACAGCAGTTCAAGAGAGAGATATACGCAGGTTCACTATATACAAAGACGCGTATACATGCGGGATTCCTGAACAAAAGTCGTGTATGCGTATGCACGCACATTCATGCACGGTATAGCGCGTACATGTGGGAAAGCTTATTTTTGGGTCCATGGTATTTAGACCTATGGTATTTGGTCCTTGGAATTACGTCCAAAGTGTTGAACCCAAGTATTGGGTCCCTAGTATTGGTTTTACATGGTTTTGGACCATGGTATTGAGAGAAGCCTAAACCTATATAAGGAGAAGATCATTAGGCCAAGGCGGCAAGTGTGTGAATAATATTTGATGAAGGGTGAGATCTAATATACTAGTTATGGGTTTGTGATCTGAATCAAGGAGGCTCCTATGCGGTTGATAAAGCGAAGGTAAAAGTAATTATCTTTGGATCTGTACGCGGTTTCTCTCTGGTGAAAGGGCGTATATACGCAGGTTTGACACAGTCAAGTAGCGTATACATTATGAGAGTTGATGTTTCAGGTTGCTTTTGGTTCTAGAGGTTGTTGCAGAGTTCTGGGCTCTAGTCTGTGTTCTGGTAACTGTGTTTTGATGACAGGTTTTCAGTGATTCAGTATTGGTTGATTCAGAGATTAATGATGCAGGTATAGTTGATGACTGTATTGCAATGGTGATTGTTTTGTGTTTATGGATCTAGTCTGAAAACGTATGAAACGTGGTCCCTGGAAGAAAAGAGAAGGTTGTAGCCTTCTATAGGTCAGCACCTACGTACTAGTACATCAGCTAGTACAAGAGCTAAGGGGGTTGTAGCTCCCTTCCAGGCGAGTCTGGAAAACGAGAGAAGGTTGTAGCCTTCTGCAGGTAGAAGCCTACGTACTGGCATAAGACTGCACGAGTATAATTGTAAAAAGAAGTTTCTTATTAAAGAAAGATAGAGACTAATTGCAGCAGGTGGTTTTCACCCACATTGGGTTTCCACCTTATATCATGGTGTTCATGTGTGCTCTTTATGTGTGATGATCTGTTCTGTTTTACTGCCCCTGCTCACTGTTAATATGGTTAATGATGTTCTAAGGCACTCATTGAATATCAACTAACTGAATCATAAGTTTATTGGATATATGCTAGTTGCATTGAACACAATTTTGTATATACGCGGGTATCCTTAACTGAAGTAGCGTATATGAATCTGAGTATGAAAATGAAAAAGATTATTGATTTGCTAATAATGAATCACCCCCCCCTTCAGTATTATTTCCAACAATTGGTATCAGAGCAGGTTCTTCACAAGAAGCTTGACCGCTTGAAGGAAGATCTATCATCGTGAGCAACTACGAGAGAGAGGTATCCATCAGGCCACCAATTTTTGATGGGAGCAATTTTGTCCACTGGAAGATAAGAACCACAACATATCTACAATCGATTGAAACAGATGTTTGGGGAATCGTGGAAGGAGGATACACATATCCATCAGCAATTCCTACAGATACATCAGAGAGAAAGCAATATGAACTCAATGCTAAAGCCATTATTGTTTTATTGGGAAGTTTGTCACAATCAAAATTTATGAAGGTCATGCATTTCAAAATAGCCAAAGAATTATGGAACAAAATCATTCTAAGCTACAAAGGAGATGAACAGGTAAAACGAGCAAAGCTTCAAACTCTCAGAATACGGTATGAAAATCTTAAGATGCATAGTAATGAAAGCATAGCTAATTATTTCCTACGTATAGACGAGATTGTCAATTGTATGAGGAATCTGGGTGAAGAATTTAACTAAGTTGTCTTAGTTGAAAAGGTTTTAAGATCCCTATCTGCTAAATTTGGTTCCAAAGTGTCTGCCATAGAAGAAAAGGAGGATCTGCAGAAAATCACTATGATGCAGCTTCACGGAATCTTAACTACTTATGAGGTGAGAAAAGAAGGACCATCAAATATGAGAGAAGCCGCATTCGAAGTATCAGCAAATGACTCAGGATACATTTCAGAAGGAGAAGATGAGGTAAATTTTGTCAAGAATCTTGATCGGGGATCTGGAAGGTTCAAAGGTAAGCTACCTTTCAAATGCTTTTCATGTGGTAGAGTTGGTCACTATGCTGCTAGATGCCGTCATAACAAAGGAAAAATGTCTGAAGAAGGTAATAGAAGTTATTATACCCATGTTAAAAGTAATGACTCATTCAATAGTAATGAAGACATTAAAAGTCTCATGGCATATGAAAATAAGGATGTAGAAACAGAAGAAGTTACCAGATTAAAGGAACAATTGGAGTCAGTAACCAGAGTAAGGGAGCAATTGCAGGATGTAGTAAAAGATCAGAGCATAACAATTTAGAAACTTGAATCGAAGATCCTTTCTCTAAAAGAAGATCTTAAAGAATCAAAGAAGTAGAATAGAGAAGCTCTTGAAGAACAAGAACATGAAGTGATTGAATTAAGGCAACAAGTGGAAGAAGGAAGAAAAGCTGAAGAAAACATAAGGAAGCAGTATCTGGAAAAGGAAGAACAACATCAGGTTGAGGTAAATATCTTAAAAAGTAAATTAGAAGAAAAGGATAAACTGTTACGATTTCAAGATAGTACTAAGATTTTGGATGACATTCTTGGTAGTCAAAGATCTCCTACTATCAAAACTGGTATTGGCTTGTATGAATCTGTTGAAGGAGAATCTACTCACAATGTGAGGTAAGGAACTCCAATGAGAATTCTGAAATGCTCAACAAGGATCAGCCAAGGAAATAAATTCCTTAAATAAAATCCTTTACTCCTAACTACGGAAGTGATAGACGACTATTTCCTCCATTGAATAATATTGAATGCTATGTATGTCATGATCTTGGACATGTTGCAACCAGATGCAGAAGTAGAATGATTCAAGATCGTCACACAAGATCATCACATTCCAGGTACTTCAAAGGATATTGTTTTGCTTGCAATATGTTTGGTCACAAAGCAATTGATTGCAATAGAAGGAACATGAAACATGTAAGATGTTATGCATGTACAAATTTGGACATAAAGCAAGGGAATGCAGGAGCAAGATTCAAACTCCAAAGCAAGATGATTATACATCATCACAATTCTAGGTATTGAAGAAGACATAATTAGAGACAAAGAGATGTGACATAACTCAGTTGGCTGACATAACAGACACAGGGGAAACTGAAAGTGAAGACCTTCAGTATTCCATCTTGCATACACTGATATAATAAAGATAAGTCGCATATATACGCGATCTAGAGGCTGCAGAGTCGTGTATATGGAACTCAGAGGAAAAAAGGCAGCAAAACAGACTCAGGAAATGGTTCGGTCATAATATATGATGGTTGACACAGGCTTAGGGGGAGCATGTACTTCAAATAATGCATTGTTGGCATTATGGTTAGAAGTCTTTTGTAATGATGATTAATTTTGTTGGTTGATCAATAGAATGGTATTGTAGGTTACAGGGTTGGATGTTGATGCTTATGATGCAGATCATATATATATGACTATCATGGTTTGATTAGATTGCTGGTCTTTGTTATAAAGGCCTTGCATGTGCTCAGGGGGAGCATGGATTGGTACGTCTTGGCATGTACAAAGGGGGAGCTCAATCAGAGATTTCAGCATGTACTTAGAAGGAATATGGACAGCGGAATGTTTATCAAGGAAAGATAATATCTTGGTCTGCCCTTTGCCCTTGATGTCAAAGGGGGAGAGTGACTTGGTGTGGTGGTTGCCATCAAGTCCAAAGGGGGAGATTGTTGGCATTATGATATAGGTGTTGTCCTTGATGGCAACTCACTCAGAGGTATGATACAAGTGTTGTCCTTGGTGGCAACTCATTCAAAGGACAGATCTTAGTACAGCAGGTCAAGAGAGAGATATAAGCAGGTTCACTATATACAAAGGCGCGTATACACGCGGGATTCCTGAACAAAAGTCGCGTATGCGTATGCACGCACATTCATGCACGGTAAAGTGCATACATGTGCGAAAGCTTATTTTTGGGTCCATGGTATTTAGACCTATGGTATTTGGTCCTTGGAATTGCGTCCGAAGTGTTGAACCCAGGAATTGGATCCCTAGTATTGGTTCTACATGGTTTTGGACCATGGTATTAAGAGAAGCCTAAACCTATATAAGGAGAAGATCATTAGGCCAAGGGGGGCAAGTGTGTGAAGAATATTTGATAAAGGGTGAGATCTAATATACTGGTTATGGGTTTGTGATCTGAATCAAGGAGGCTCCTATGCGGTTGATAAAGCGAAGGTAAAAGTAATTATCTTTGGATCTGTACGCGGGTTCTCTCTGGTGAAAGGGCATATACACACAGGTTTGACACAGTCAAGTAGCGTATACATTATGAGAGTTGATGTTTCAGGTTGCTGTTGGTTCTAGAGGTTGTTGCAAAGTTCTGGGCTCTGGTCCGTGTTCTGGTAACTGTGTTTTGATGACATTTTTTCAGTGATTCAGTATTGGTTGATTCAGAGATTAATGATGTAAGTATAGTTGATGACTGTATTGCAGTGGTGATTGTTTTGTGTTTATGGATCCAGTCTGAAAATGTATGAAACGTGGTCCCTGGAATAAAAGAGAAGGTTGTAGCCTTCTATAGGTCAGCACCTACGTACTAGTATATCAGCTAGTACAAGAGCTAAGGGCGTTGTAGCTCCCTTCCAGGAGAGTCTGGAAAACGAGAGAAGGTTGTAGCCTTCTGCAGGTAGAAGCCTGTGTACTGGCATAAGACTGCACCAGTACAATTGTAAAAAGAAGTTTCTTATTAAAGAAAGATAGAGACGAATTGCAATAGGTGGTTTTCACCCACATTGGGTTTCCACCTTATATCATGGTGTTCGTGTTAATATGGTTAATGATGTTCTAAGGCACTCATTGAAGATCAACTAACTGAATCATAAGTTTATTGGATATACGCCAGTTGCATTGAACATAGTTGCGTATATACGTGGGTGTCCTTAACTAAAGTAGCGTATATGAATCTGAGTATGAAAATGAAAAGATTATTAATTTGCTAATACTGATTCACCCCCCCCCCTGTATTATTTCCAACACATAACACCCAAAAAACCCTTTATAGGGTCTTCTTGGCCTAAAATAGGCTGGAAAATGGTCAAGTTAGGCCTCCTTCTCCATTTTCCTCCTAATTGTTATGCAAATTCATCCTCCCTGCAGAAATTGGCAACAAAATTGGTCTTTGACAGACTAGTAAGGCAAAATTTTAACCACCGTAGGTCGCGGGTTTAACCCATGAAACCACTATGTCAGGTGCAAAATGTTCAACCATTAACTGATCAAAGTGGGCCACACCCATATTTTTTTCCCTCTAGTCGGTCACATGGCACATACATGACCGCGGGGTATGAGCCATACACCACGTGCCTCCCGACCCCTCTCCTAGTCACTTGTGAGTTAATGGGACTATGGGTTGGAGCGCGGGCAGGGTGTCATGTGCCCCGCCCCTTCGTAACTCCCGCTAGTGTTCGTGTAATATAATGTAAACATGGACTGGGTGTGGGCAATGTGCCACATGCCCCAACCCTCTTGTCCATTGCCTATGGTCATGTAACTACCATATGTTTTGGCGTTGGTCTGGTCGAGCACAACCGTCGGCTCGAACCTCTCCCCAATTGTCAATACGTTAAGACTTAAATATAAGCCCACCACCTCCGTTTACCAAGGAACACTGGTGGCACGTTGGTAGAATGGTTTGTTAGTTTGTATGCGGTTGAAAGATTGAATCCTGCGGAGTTCCATCCAATCCATAACCAATTTTTTGGCGTGAAAAAACCAAGACATGTGGCGACCTCTCATAGGGCCACATGGCACTCTCTGGTCATCCCATGTAGCGACCCATGATTGGTCCACCACAACAACCTTTCAACCGATCATTGTGCGCAACATGCACTTCTATCATTGGTCCAACTTGTCAGCCATATGTCCCAGTCAACTGATGACATCATTGTACGTACTGCCACGTGGCAGCCAAACACTATCTAGTTAACCCTGCAAGTTGACTTTTTTTTATCATCAAAAACTCTAGAATGAGATAACTTCCTCATACGATGTCAGATTTATGCGATTCAAGCATCATTGGAATCACAATGATGAGATCTACAATTTGGCACCAAAAGTCTATTTTTACTCAGCAAGTAAATGAGGTTAATGGTTAATTGGTTGCCATCTTGTTGGTTGTTGTCTTGCGGGGTGATGTGGGTGATGATATGTTGAAGTTTTAACCCACGGTGTCTTTTTCTTTAATTCACCCCTTACTAGAGCCTGACTGTTATCTGGTGCATGTTGTGGTGCTTGATATGGTGTCTTATCTTCCAAAATCACTTCAACCACTAAGCCCTCATCTGATGTATCAACACCTGTAACCTTTTCTACTTCAGCCTCTGTTTGCGTTTGATTGTCGATCATCACTGGCTCATCATCTGATATGTTAGTCCCTGGAACATCTTCTGCTTCAGCCTCCTTGTACTCGACCTGTTTATTGATGGAAATATCTTGTAATGTAATTTTCTTCTTTTTATACCAGAGCTTTATGAATTTATTCTGCACATTAATATTGATAGTACCCACTGATTCCATCCAAGAATATCCCAAAACAACATCCATATTATCCATCTCTCAAGTATAAAAATCACCATGCAACACATACTTATACATAGAAATCTTCAAATCCTTGTACACTTGAACATCTTCATCATCCACTTGTGTGTTTTCAATGTGTTTCACTGGAATTTGCAATTTTTTTGCCAAGTTGGCATTTATGAGATTTTTCTTGCAACTGGGATTTATAGACACAATGATTTGCTCCTTCTGAATCAATCCATGAACCTGCAATAAGGAGATACCAGCAGAAAATAACCCTTTAGGTTTCTTGGTTTCCTTCTTTCCTGTAAAAATAAAATTTTTGCTATGTTGTGTGTCTGTCTGTGTGAGCTTATCCACCAGATTATATTTACGGTCAAAGCGCTCTATAAAAGCTTTTTTAAAGGCGTCCCAAGTCAAGAACCTTCCATAGCCACGTTGATGCCCTTGCCACCATTGCCATCTTTCATTGTCCAAGTACATGCTCCCCATCATAAGTTGAGTGTCATCATCATAGACGTAATCCAATTTGAAATATTTCTCCATTTGTGCTAGCCATTTGGCTAGATGAGAGCCATCAAATTTATACAAGTCCCTCAATTTTTGCTCCAGGCCCGCCATCACAAAAAAATTGGTGAAAATTTGAAATGGTCACAATTCTGTCAATATTGCTCAGAATCCCTATTATGACCTGTTTTTGGAAATGGAACAACCATTTTGCATCTGCCCATGTAATAGAAATCCTGATCCATGTACTAAAATTTTAGATCTACGTTACAACTCTCCCGTCGTCACCCAAAAATTCTGAAAAAAGAGCTGATTTTAAATCAGCGATATCTCCCTCATCCGGACTCCGATTCAACTGATTTTTTTTTTTGAAATTGGGTATTTTTTCACAAAGAATCTAGATATGTGATTAGATTTTACAGATCTTGCACCAAGACGTCCAAATCTGTGCCGCAAACTTGCTGCCCCAAAAAATTGTCTGCAACACCACTGATTTTTAGATCAATGATATCTCCTTCATCCGGACTCCGATTCGACCGGTTTTTTTTGAAATCGGGTATTTTTTCACATAGAATCTAGATCTACAATTATATTTTGTATATCTTGCACCAAAACATATAGATCTTATCTGCAAACTCGCCACCCCTGAAATCCTAAATAAAATAAAATAAATAATAATAATAATAATAATTCTCCACTTTTTTGCCCAAGAAAGTGCTCTAATACCACTTGTTATAGATTTGACCCAAAGTATATGAGAAATAACAAAGATACCCAATAATAACAAGATCAAAATAGATAGAAATGCTTCTTTATTATCAAACCCTTCACGTAGGGCAACACCATACATTCACTCCTTAAGGAAGGAAAACACTCCACAAGCCATATGCCTGTTCATACAATAATCCTTGACTATTCCTTGACATCTCTCCATGTAGAGTCTCTAGCCTCTATATATGCCTCATACATACAATACCATGGATCATTACCATGGTTCCCTCATACCATCGAACTAATACCATGGGCCCATTACATTATTACTAACTACTTGTGGTCCCTTACATGATATGGGTTAACCACCTTATTTATTACTATGACCCGTCCCATTATTACATTATTACCTTGGGTACCTTCCTTTGTACCCCATATTATCCCCCTAGGTATATAACAATACAACTCCCTCCCTTTCCTGATCTCTATCCACTTTGCTTTGCTTTGCTTCAATTGGTACCATTGAGCCCCACTTGAAGATACTCCACATTGGCTTTGTGTGAAGTCCTTATGCTCATGTTTAGAATTGACCTTCCTATAACTCATTTAAATATTCAAGAGAAAAATATTCTATAGATGGAATATGAACATTCGCTTCTTGATCAACAATCATTGGAGGCTCATACAATCTCAAGTTTTCCACATTCACAACATAATAAATTTTCATGTAAGGTGGAAAATCTAAACAGAAAGTGTTGTTACCAATCCTCTCCAAGATTTTGAAAGGACCATATCTGATTGCCTTGAGATTTTTACCTTCACCTTGTAGTCTTTCATTGTTGATATACAACCAAACTTGATATCCCACTTGGAAATCATGATTAACCCGATGCTTATCATGTCTTGCTTTGTACTTGGCTTTACTCTTCTCCAATTGTTCCTGTACCCTTTGATGCACTAGTTGAATTTTTTCAATGAATGCATGGTTTTGTCCACATCACTATGTATATCTACTGCAATATCTTTGCCAAAGATGAAATCAAAAGGAGACTTTGGCAAATAACCCAAACAAGATTCAAATGAAGATACTTGCATAGATGAATTTTCGGCATGATTGTAGGCATGTTGGATGTAATGAAAATGCTCATCTAAAAGTTTAGGATGCCTACCACAATATCCTCGAAGGAGATGCACTATCTTTTTGTTCACTACTTTTGTTTGGCCATCGGTTTGTGGATGAAATGCAGTGCTCTTCCTCAACTTTGTGTTCATGAGTTCCCATAAACTTGACCAAAACTTCCCGACAGATTGAGAATATTGATAAAAAATAATAGAAGTGGGTAACCCAAAGTGAACCCATGCATTTTAGAAGAACAACTTTGTAGTTTTTTCAACTTTTACCTATTTATTACATGGCATCAACACACATATTTTGTTGAAATGATCTGCAACAACATATAGATAATCATGAAATTTCCTATACATTGGTAGTCCCCATACAAATTCCATAGAAATATTTTCCCAAAGATGAGAAGGAATAGGAAGTGGAGTATACAAACCCAATTTCTTATTACTTGGCTTGCGAGTTGCACACATGGAGCATCCTTTCACGTATCTTGATACAATTTCATTCATGCGGGGCCAATAATAATACCTATGAATTTGAGCAACAATTTTCCCACACCAAAGTGGCCAACAATAAGAGAAATGTGGGCTTTCCTTATGACATTGACTCTTGCACCCCGTGGAACACATAACTTGCCAAGATGATACAAGAACTTGTCATGAACATGATAATCCAACTCTTCAACATGAATGCTTTGACTCAAAGTTACATAAACATCTTTAAAATCTCCATCTTGAGCACATTGTTCAATATAACTTGCTTGCATGATTGAGTTATGCTTAAGAATAATAGATGCATTAACAATAGGACTTGGCAACATATTTGCAACTTTGTTGTATATACCTTTCTTATATCTAATTAACAATTGAAATTGTTGCAGGAATCTCATCCACCTGAAATGTCTAGCTCGTTGTAGCTTGCTTTGCGATTGTAAATATTGCAAAGGACGATGGTTAGTATGAATAATCATTTATTTACCGATCAAATAATGATTCCATTTCTTTGCGCTTTGTACCAAAGCATGCAACTCTTTATCATAAGTTGGATAGTTAATTACTACATTGGTAAAGGTTTCAAAATGATAACATATTGGCTTACCATGTTGCATCAAAACTGCTCCCATAGTATATTCGCTTGCATCAATTTGATTTTCAAAAGGTTGTTTAAGATATGGAAGCGGTAGAATTGGTGTTGTACCGATTTTCTCTTTCAAAGCATTGAAGGTTTTCTATTGCTTTCCTCCGCACAAAAAGACTTGTTTCGTACCTGTGAAAACATGTAATGGTGTTGCAATGAGTGAGAAGTTAGCAATATTTTTTCTCCAATATTGGGTTGCTCCCCAAAATCTCATAACTATTGTTACATTGTTGTCCAATTGATAATAACATCAACTTTTGAGGGATCAATCTTCAATTCACCCCCTCTGACCATATGACCCAAATAAGCCAGAGAGGTTTTCCCAAAATCACATTTAGACATCTTCAAATACAACTTTTCCTTTTTGTTGTTGTTGTTGTTGTGATCCATAATGATTTGCCTCAAAAAACAACTTTTCCTTTTTCAAGACATCTATAACTTGTTTCACATGCTTGACATACTCATCACGAGTCTTACTAAAAACCAGAATATCGTCTAAGTAGACTATGACAAAATCGTCAAGGAATGGTCGCAACACATCATTAATAACCCTCATGAATGTGGCGGGTGTATTGCAAATCCCAAACAACATAACCAACCATTCAAACAAACATTGTTTTGTCTTGAAAGCAGGTTTCCAAGTATCATCTTCAGCAATTTGTATTTGATGATAACGGCTTCTCAAATCTAACTTAGTAAAGTAAACAACTTCCTTTAAATGATCTATAAAATCATCAATGTGAGGAAGAGGATAGTGATTCTTTACCATGATCTTGTTCAAAGATTGGAAATCCACACACATGCACCATGTACCATCTTTCTTTGGAACCAAGACAATAGGAGACCCACAAGGAGATGTGCTAAGCCTAATGACCCCTTTGTCAAGCATCTCTTGAATTTGTTTCTTAATCTTTGCATTCTCCATAACTGACATTCCATACATGCCAATATTTGGAAGTGGTCCATCATGTTGCAAGTGAATCTCACGTTAGGTTCCTCTTTTTGGAGGTAACCCTTTAGATTCCCGAAACATCTTGTCATAAGTGTTAAAAAATCCAACCAATTCATGCTTGAGTTTAGAATCACAGCCCATGAATGCTCTAGATTCAACAATATCTTTAGCTTTAATCATCAACAACACAAATTTATTACTAGCATTTACAAGCCTTTTCATGTGACCAACGCTAACAAGAGATAAGTTCATCTTCTTGCGAGGTGCTCTAATAATATACTCAACTCCATTTTTAAAAATATTATATTTGTTCTCATGATTATACAATATGGATTTTCGGTCATACAAGCATGGATTCCCTCAAAAACTTTTGCAAATATCAAGTGGTACAACTTCAAGCTCTACCTCGTCAATAAAATTAATAGTGATGGCAAATTTGAGTTTACATTTTCTCGTCGCTTGTAATTTGACATCATCACATACCCAACCCAAAGGGTAAGGTTTAACATGAGGCGTAGTTTCTAAATTAAATTTCTTGGCAATTGCTTCAGAGATAACATTGACTTGGGATCCACTATCAAATAATGTATCAACCTTTGTATGTTTTGTATTGAACCTAATATGGAAATGCTAACTTGTTTATTTATCATTTTGAGATTAAATAGGCTTAATAGAAGAACTAGTACTTACATTAGAAGTTATACATTTCTTTCCCATGGTTGTGATTTTGGTTTCATCACCTAAATCTACTCCTAGACCTTGTTGAGTTGTAGCAACAGTCTTTTGTTTACCCTTGTTATTGAACTTCTTTGGTCTCATTTCCAGATGTAATTTCCAGCAGTGGTCTTCATCATGGCCATCTTTTGAGCAATGTTTACAGGTAAGTTTCTCTCTCTCTCTTTCTTGAGAATAACATTTTTTTTCCTTTGCCTTCAAACTTCTCATTTCCCTTGTCTCCAGACTTAGAAGGTTTCTTGCTAGTCCCTTGAGGAACATTCTTGCCTCTTGATTCTAAATGAGTTGCTCAAACACATACTTCATATAGGTTGGTGGGATTAAACGTAAGTATAGTATGTCTCAGATAACTATGTAATCCACCTATATATTTAAGGAGAGTATCTTGTGAAGACAAATCAACACCCAAGATTAAAGCTCTTCTTCTAAATTCTTGTGTGTAACTTTGGACACTCTGACCTTTAGCTTGTCTAAAATCCATAATTGTTTTTTGCATATAGGCCAATGGATAAAATTGTCTTCTTAATGCAACTATAAAATCATTCCAAGAAGAGATAATTTCACCAATTTTCTTAAAATCTTCTTGAGTTCTCACCTCCCACTAGATGAGGGCTGCATATTCCAAGTGAAGAGAAGCAAGTTGGATCTTTGTGACATCATCATCAATATTTTTAATCCTACAATAGAATTCAATTTGACGAGCCCAATTGTCCAACTTTTCAACATTTACTTCCCCATTGTACATATGCAATTCAAACTTGACATCAAGCTTAATTAAAGGAGACTTCGCATGTCCTTTTGGAGATGGAGGAGGAGTAGGTCTATGAGATGAAGGAGGTGAAGAAGGAGGTGAGGATGGAGATGAGGATGGAGGCGGATGTTATGCTCTTTAACCTGCAAGACGATACCAGAATACCAAATATGCGAAGCAATATACCCAGAACATAGAATAGCGAGTAAAAAGAGCAAGTATTTTATTATTCAGAAAGCAATGTTCACTTGCCTCTTCGAGGGGGCAACCTCCAATAG
>APFE030735559.1:0-17958 GCA_000404065.3 Pinus taeda | reverse complement strand
AACTATATATAATAAAATATAATTCTAATTTTGTTCAAAATGATTGGGAATACTTTAGAATTTATAGCCATATTCACATAGTCAATAATACAAACATTAAAGATGAGGTAACATAAATTTGAGATAAATTTCTAAAGTCGTTTCAATTTGAGTTCAACTTTAAAAAATGAAAGGTCGTGTTGAAGTAAAATATGGTCTTTGAAGTGAAGGAATTTCGCTTTTTCAATAAAGTAAAAGCTGCACGAACATACTTAAATACCTATTATTGTATCATATTTTTAATTTTACCTCATAAGGCTGACATCATATGTTTTGTCCTCTTTAAAAATTACCGCTCTTAACCCCACTCCTAACCCCCAAATCTCACTAATGATTGTTCTAGTTACATTACATTAGTTAGAGGGAACACAGTCTGGCCCACAAGAACCAAAATCTGTCCTACAAAGACAGCTGTGTGTCCTTATTCTGCATTCTCTGAAGGAGCTAGACAATAAGTGTTCTGCAATTTCTAATTATTTTGCATTCTCCGTAGGACCTAGACAATTAGTGTTCTGCAATTTCTAATTAAATGCATGCCTGGCATATAACATTTCTAGATTTTCTGGTTTTCTTGTCTCGACAACATGAAGTTTGTAAAAGTAGGAAGCTTCTTTGAAAAACATGGTTACAGCACATTCAATTTTTTATAAAATACTAAAAGGCTATCAGTGTGTCAGCTGCAAGGTTATTGACTAGAATTGCCTCTCCTTTATCAGAAGATTTGAAGGATGGAAGAGGTTTGGTGGCTATCAGTGTGTGAGCTGCAAGGTTATTGACTAGAATTGCCTCTCCTTTATCAGAAGATTTGAAGGATGGAAGAGGTTTGGTCTTCAAGGGTGCCTGAACTAGATTTAGCAGAGCAATTCAATTATGTCAAGTAGAGGCGATTGAAGTTACATTTTTCCTTTCCATGGGATAGCTAAAGACCCCATTTAGCCGTTTCCATAATTTGATAGTTAAAATTCGTCAACGTAAATTTGCCTAGAGATATAGGAAGCCAAAAACTGGACTTCGCCTTACTATTTGTACAATTTAGCAGTACACTGTCAGAATATTTCTTCAGGCAAATGAGAATGGGATGGTCGCAGTAGTATTGATATCAGTAAACTACATTTAAACTGTTATACATGCTAACTCCTGATCTGAGAACAAGTTTTCAAGCACAGACCAGAGGATAACAAGTTGGCCACTGCCTACTGTTTAGTAAGTATATGCTTCATGTGGGTTTAAACTTTACGGGAACATTCCTGTTATATCTGTTTGGTAAAATTAAAAACAAAAGAATAAATCTATTCCAAATGCAAATTTTTTACATTCTAAAGTTTTTGATTCCTGTTGACAAACCTCAAAGTTTGAATGACAAATCTCAAAGTTTGAACCTCCATGAACTTGATTATGCACTTCAAAAGTTTTTGATCCTTCTTGGGGGCACTCAGTGAATCCTGGTTGAAATGGCCATCTAATTAAAATGAAACTCATATCATCTCAGAAATCTTATCAAAATTGTAAGTAAAATGGATCTTTGCTCAGCTCATGAGGGGCAGGGCCAGTAGTTGAGATTAATGTTGTTAATACTACCTACCTTAATTAGAATCTTGGTTAACCTCGACATCTAATTGTGGACTGTGTGTGAAAAGCTGAGTGATTGGATCAATGTTGTTAATGCCACTTGCCTCAGTTAGAAGAATAACCTCTACATCTAATTGTGGACTTTGTGTGAAAAGCTGGAGTTATAATGGCAGCCAAACGGATTCGAACCAGTGTCTGGCAGGTGCAATTCTGCTCAATTATCAATTCCCCAGTCCGAAGGAAGAAGAAATATAACAAAACGATCTAGGGTATCATAAAATCCTCCTAGAGTGGATAAATCCCGTATCAGGCAAGGGTATAGAATCAAGATCAAAAGTCATGTGTTTAATGTACAAGATTAAGCTGACACAAATTAATTAATATCTGGAACTTTCGTCTTTTTACTTTTTGGTTTTAAGCCTTCTGGATTTTGCAAATCTCTATATTTTTCATTTTTCATCAACTTTTACAGCTTTTCAATGGCTCTTTGGGCTATACGCCTGAAGCACATTTTCAATGATAAAGCCCTTGTTTCTCTCCCATGTAGTTTGTTTCCCTTTGTCCACATGCTGAGCACTGTGACTATTGGAATGTTACCGTCCAAACGTTCATGACAAAGCATTCTGACTGTTAAAAATTATTATTCAAGGCCAGAAGGTATTGTTAATCACACCAAAAAAAATGAAGATTGATTATACGAAAACGAATACATAGCGACATTTATGTTGCCAGAACCCCTCAAACATTTACAATAAGAAGATGATTACCATGTACAGAAAGGGGGAAATGCAGAGGAAATTCTACCCTTCAGACTCCCCTGCTGACATAATTTTGATTGAAAAAAGAATGCTTCTTGAACAAATTTAACTGCAGTCCTCCCATACGATGTTCTGAAGTTGCTTGTCATCAAAGAATAGACACTGGGAGTACCACTCATGTTTAAATCTTCAAACTCCTGAAATCTATGAAATTCAATTTTGATTTTGAGTTGGTGAAGTTAAGCTTCTGAAACATAACTCTGAAGTTATTAGGCACCACATTTTCGCCATGGTTTGGGAAGTAAGTCATGAGGAGAAATGAGATTTTAATTGATAAGTGCTATAGAAGCGAACATTCTGGCTTGGGTTGTCACTCCCTTTCTTGCGTAACCCATTTCTAATGTGTGAAATTTCTCACGTCTTGATTCTTCTGGTGCTTTCTAGAGCTTGTCGGAGTACAATTCACCTACCCAGTATCTGATGCATGATATAAAAATTATCTGCTTTTTCAACTATTTTATATACTTCAACATGCAATTGAAACACTCTAAATGCAGTTGTTCAGCTCCCAGATCAATGAAGTCTGAGAACATTATATGGAAGTGACCCACCTTGTTCAGTCACACTGGAGACCTCTGGACCATTATTTGAAACCATTCTTCTGTCTCTTCCTTTGAGCCATTTTAAACTGTTTTTCAAAGACTGCAAAATATCTTTGCGGTCTTGTGGAACGCTCTCCTGGGATGTAGAAGGAATGGGTACCTGTTGCTGTTGAAAGTAAGGAGCTGTATTCTCTGAGAAAGTCCTGAAGAAGAAAGGGGAACGCAGAGACATCATGTTCCATCTGTCCGATCTAATCCTTGGATCGAAATGACTCTGTGAAATGCTTGCAGAAAATTCTTGATCACTTTCGATCTCTGATCCTCGACGCAAGCGAGCATATATTTCTTCTAACCCATGGCCCTCTGTGGATGAAGGATGCCTCCAAAGCCTCTCTAGGTCGTTTGAATTTGACAAGTCCTGTGGCCCTGGATGAGGAAACTCTGCACAGCTGCTGCTTCTATGCAAGCCAGCCGTGGCCGATGATGATTCAACAAGACCTCCAGGGAAATCCAGAACATATCTATCATCGGTCGAAATATAGAATTCAGAAGGATGATCAGGATCTCCTGTAAGCCTAACCAACGAATGGCCCGTTGAATGGGAACGGCTAAAAGTCTGACTTCGGCTCTCTAGAGGGCGCAAGTTATTAACAATTCCTAAAATAGAGGAATTTGTAGCAGATGGATTGGCTATGGCTTGGCCTGGACTTGTCATAGATAGCCCACCAAGTGGATTCAATTCAATAGTGCCTCTGCCATTGTGATCAACTGTATCTTGGGGCCCAACAACAATTACTACTTGCTCGGCTGCCTGTGACAGTCCCCTCTGAGGCTGAGGCTGGGGCTGGGCTTCCATGGTTACATCATTGAATTGGGAAAGAAGACTAGATCGACATAAAGGGCATGTAGTGTGTGAAAAGAGCCACATATCAATGCAGTCAGGATGAAATGCATGGCCACATTTAGGCAGTAACCTCAGTGTTTCATCCTCCTGAAATTCACTCAAACAAACTACACATTCCATTGACCCCTTTCCAAGCTTCAACCCTTTCACCAAAGAATAACGGAACAGGGGAAAGCTCTCAATCAGGCTTGTGTCAAGACCTTGAGAAGACCTGTTCATCCTCCTGTGCCCACTACCTCCTCTTCGAGAGTTACCCCCTGTGTCTTCGTCGCCGGTGCAACGACGGACATAGATTGAGAAAAAACCCATGAAGAAAAAGGCACTCAGCAGAACAACTATGATAATGGCCATGGATGGATTGAAACGGGCACTGATGTCGTATGGATTGCTATAAGGATTCTCAGAAGAGGAAGAATCATTAATACTCTTATTTGATGAAAACGGATAAGGAGAAATAGGGGACACAGAATAAACTGACACTGTCGAGATGTCAGTTTCCTTCAGTCGTCTGCTCCTACTCGTCATTTGCTAGCAGACTACTCGACTTAGCTTGTCACATAAACCCGGCCAAAATTTATCAAATGGGCACAAAAATTTCTTTAATTTCTTTGGCCCCTTTTAAGAAATACCCATCCCACAGGATGATCTGAAAGAATTTCTAATACAGATGGGGAGCGTTCTTGCAATTAAATGAACCATTTTATACAGATGGGTAGCGTTCTTGCCATTAAATGAACTTTTTTGTACACTAATTTCTGGTTTGCCTACTCAAAGATTCCTGTCATAAATTACGGCCACAAAAGAAAACCCAGCAATAAAAAAAAAAAGAGGCCTAACCGAACTTACAGCAACCCTTCAGACAAAGGATTCCCACACTGGGGAACGATTTCACACAGAAACCAAGCACACCCACAAAAGCTTCCAACATAAAACACTCCGAAAGTGCCTACCCAGCCAACATGAACTGCAAAACTGAACCCAACCCTCTCGAACAGGCATCAACATAATAACAACAGTCACAGAACCAAGCTTTTTTGGCACAAGAATAATGCGCTGGAACGCTTTTTGCAGAAAGCTAAACAGCCTATAAATCCAGAATCCATCCGGGCCCCTGCCTTAACTTCACATTCCTTCCCATCTTTTCTAACTTGCGGCAGAAGACTTTTGATTTTCCACTCCTTTCTATACGAGCTTCAGCCCCACAAGATTGCAGCCATCTCCATGCACACTATTAATTTATATTCTTCATAACACTACACTCTACTGGCATCGAAATTCTATAATGATATCAGTGAATGACACCATTTCATTAGAATCTATCTGCCCTGCCTAATCTCAGTCGTGGGATCCACTCACTTAACCCAAATAACCTAACCCAACCAGGCGCTGCGCGACGAATGAGGAGAGATTACCCGTCTACCCTCCCTAGCAATTTATGCTGACATTAACATTAACGCCGCCATTGGCGTTAGCATTGCATCAACTGCCACCGCCTCACGCCAACCAAAACGACGGAGCCTTTTAATCCATTTTGGAATCGATTAATTCCGTAACTAACTTATTTTGGAGTCTTGGAGTCCATTAATACCGCAAATTTTTTATTGTCATTTAAATGTTATTATTTGAATTTATTTTCTTATTTTTCTCTCTTTTATATATATACAGTTTGAAATTGAGTGGTATATAGTTTGAGATTAAGTAGTTTAATGGTTAATAGTATGCATTTCATCTTAACAGGTCATATGTCCAAAACTAGAGTGGTCAAAGTATACTTAGCACTAGGTTTATGTTCAAAACTAGAGCGGGTAACTTTTGCAGATTTAGCACTCAAATTGTTGCACGGAGGTGGGTCCCTTATCCAATTTTAAGGTATGAGACCCTTATTTGTATAGTCAAATCTCTGCACGAAGGTGGGTCCCTTGCAGATTTAGCACTCAAATTGTTGCACGGAGGTGGGTCCCTTGCAGATTTAGCACTCAAATTGTTGCACGGAGGTGGGTCCCTTATCCAATTTTAAGGTATGAGACCCTTATTTGTATAGTCAAATCTCTGCACGAAGGTGGGTCCCTTATCCAATTTTAAGATACGAGACCCCCTGTTTGTGGGGCAAGGGACTTATTCAATTTTAAAGTGTGAGATTTTAACGTATGAAACCCATGTGCAAATCATTGCACGAAGGGGCGAGTCTCTTATCTAATTTTAAGATATGAGACCCCTATTTGTGGGACAAGGGACCTGTTAGCACTCCAAGAAACTCTCCTAGGTTGTAGCTTGAAGATGCCTGGGAACATATATATCTTCAATATCGTTCTTTGAACTATTGGAATGACATTATTTCAACTCTGTTTTCACTCCAGACATGCATGAACACCTTAGCTTGACAAGGCTTTAGACCACTAATGCTCAATAGTTTATAGATTCAATGGGTAGATGGAGAATATTCACTGTATCAACAAATGCATACATAAACACATATGAATGGCTAGCTACAGAAAGTAAATGAAGCCTGCAAATCTAATTTATCAATGCAAAGATAAGATGACAGTTATTTGGTATTTGACAGAGAAGAAAACATGAATAACCCATTCAAGTGCAAGCTTAGAACAGACGAAAAGATGGCGATTGAACATATAACAACAAAAGAAGCTTATATTACTGGAATGAAGATGAAACATGGGGAAGAATAGAGTATCCACGATCTCCAAAAGTTGAACCTCTAATACCTCCAGCTTTCAGCCATTTATAGGATTTTTACAATGCTCTCAAACCCTCTGAGGCTCGAGATGTCTTAATCTATCCCTTCTGTCTTCTAACAAACATAGTAACCAGATTCTAGTAATTTCGTCGCGTTATCAGGTAGCTTGCTCGTGCCAGCACTACTCCATGATCACTTCTTTTGGTTCGGCTGCATCGTGTTGTGGCTTTTTCTCTTTTTCGGCTTTCTGTCTCTCGGGCTCTGTCTGCTCGAATCCCTCTTTTAGCGTTAAATAATCATTGCATAACGCCTTAAGGGGAGGTGGCCACCTATTCTGCAACAGATGAGTGCATCGGGCCTTTGAAATCCCTGAAACGGTCACTTTCTATTAACATATAGAAATGCATTCAAACTGTGAAAATCCACCAAAAACACTGTTCACCCGGACTTTAAATGTCCTCAAATCCAATCTATTCTCCTATCGGGTCCGCTTGTGAGTCGCTATCGCATGTCGCAAATGGCCTGTCCCTTTGTTTTTTATAAATACATTAAAACACTAAAAATTCCAAAAAAAATGGCCTTGGAGGATTTGAAATGACATACAATAGCCTTACAAAACCCTTTCAGGTTCGGTTTATCACATCGGCGCTTTATCTTTTGTATTTCGTTTGATAAACGAAATATGCAAATACAATGGAAATTGTTGTTTCCCAAAACTCACATTATATCGAATATGGTTTATAATGTTATCGGGTACAGCTAATTGCATCGCACATCTATATAGGTATAGCCCCGCTCCATTATGTTTCTCTGATTGCGATATTACGATGTGATTGATCGCAATCGCATATCGCGATAACCCTGGGCCGTTTGGTGAGTATTCTATTGTTGTTTGCCGATTGTGATTTGCTGATCAGATCTGGACCGTTGATCGGCCAGATTTGACCGCTGCAGCGCTAAGTTGTTGTAAGCCTTCGCTAAGCCTTATTTCACTGTTTTCTTGTGGTTTTCGCCTCCCGATAGTGTTTTTCTACCTGTTTGAAAATCCCCCTTATGCGACGGTTTTGATCTTTTGAATGATTTTAAGAAGATTGATAAGACTTTGAGGGTGTTTTGGATCTGTTTGGATTTGGGCTATCAGGACCTACCTCCAATTTTAAGGTATGAGACCCTTGTTTGTGGGACGAGGGACCCACTTTTGTGCAGCCATTTGACTACTAAATCTACAAAAATATACATACTCTATCCCTTCTGGTTTTGAACCTAACTTCTTAAAAAAAACACATATTAATAAATCAAATTATAAAAATAAAATTTAAATAAAAAATTCTGAATGCTAAATTTATTTATATATAAAATTACAATTTATTAAATAAAATATAAATTATTTTATAATAATTAAATTTATTTATATATGATTTTAATTATTAAAATTACAATTTTATTAAATTTATGTAAAGTATATTCAAATTTAATATATAATATATAATGTGTATTTTTTATAAACTTATAAAAAATTTAATTAATTAACTAATTATTTTAGTAATGCAAATCTTGCAATATAATCAAACACTTTCAAAAATTTACAGGGAACGAATAAAGCAATAATCTTATTATAGAGATTTTAAAACTTTAACCCTATTTAAAATTGAAAACTTTAACTGTATTTAAAATGGAGGGGAATTAATACAAAATGAAAGAGTCTGATTTCTATCGGGAATGAATAAAGCAATAATCTCCCTACACAGATTTGACACTATGATGAAACTTAAAACATATTTAAAATTGAGGGGAATTCACTTAAAACGAAAGAGTTTGAGTGTAATGTTTGAAATCAATAATATAAGAAGCATTTTTTAAATTAATCTGAATGTTTGATAAACCATTTAAAATTTAAGTAAAATTCTCTCTCTTGTTATATTATATATGAAATTTAGATGTAAATGGCATTTTAAAAATATGGAAATTAATTAATTGTGTCAGAGGCATTTTATGGTAGAATTGTTAAAATGTAATGTTTTATAAACATTTTGATTAAATAATTATATGTTATTTCCACACTCATATAATAGGTTAGAATGTAATGATTTTTAAATAGTATAGTTAATCAAAATAGAATAAAACAATTTTTAAAAAATTTAAATTAAAACAATAAAAGTAAAATTTTTAAGTATATATTATTATATTTATTAAATTTTATTGATCTATGGTATTTATGTGGAGAATAGGTTATCTAAAGAGGAAAATTAAACGAGTTTAGATTCATCTTAATTCTATATTTACCAAGCGGGATCAAATTTCTTGAAATTTAAAATGAAAAGAAATTTGATCCCTATGGGCACTTGGTAGATTAGAATAAAATTAAATTTGTATATGTTATTTTATTATATACCAAATTTTGAATTATAATACCATTTTTTTATTTATTAATGTGTTTGTAGTTATCTCTTTATTTTTTTAGTGAGCAAAATTATGGTGATTTTAAAATGTTTTTTGAACATAGAAATTATGGAAATCAAATAAGTTAAATGGTCATTAGACTTAGATTATTGATACAAAGCAAGGAATAATTTTTTATTTTATTTTTTATATGTTATTGAGCCGAGAGGCTCATTCTACCGCCCAGTATGATGTGTAACGTTGTTCCTCCCTCATCAAAGTTGAAATTTTGCTCATGTGGGCCAAAAACAAAAAAAAAAAAATCTAAAAAATTATACAAAACATTTAAATAAATGTGGGCTCGTAAAAAAATTCATTTGAAGTTGAAGTTGGATCCCTAAAAAAAAAAAAAAAAAAATCTAAAAAAAAAAATTATAAAAAACATTTAAAATAAAGTGAGCTCATAGAAAAATTTGCACTTAAGTTGGATCCCTCTCCTCATGTTAGATCTGTATTTAAGATGGATCTTTTATATATACAAAAATTTTGAATAATAATAATAATTTTTTGATTTATTAATGTGTTTTGTAGTTATCTATTAACCTTTTTAGTACGTAGAATATGTGGATTTTTTTTTATAATTTTTGGAGCATAGAAATTAACCAAGCCATATAAATTAAATGGCCAATAGACTTAGTCACCAATTAGAAATAATATTTTAATTTAACATTTTATATATTATTTTATTATATAGAAAAGTTTAGATTATAATAATATTTTTTTTATTTATTAATGTGTTTGTAGTTATCTCTTAACTTTTTTAGTAAGTAAAATTATGATGATTTTCAAATGCCTTTTTTTTTTAGTTTTTTGAGCATAGAAATTAGCTAAGTCATATAATTTAGATAGTTAATAGACTTAGGCCACCGATACAAGCAAGAAAGACTCCCTGATGGGGATGTCTTTAAGGTTCTCAAGGGTGTCAACTAGCATGATTAGCATGCGTGAAAAGATAGTGGCAAAGAGGAAGGTGAGTATGGGGAAGAGCGTCGATGCCACCACCTATTTGGACCTTACCCATGCATGGCATTCCTACCTTATACATGATCAACCACAAAAAACTTTGTCAAATCAGTTTAAATATAGGCAAGTGGTGGGAGAGTGACCTTTGTCTGATATTCTCCTCGTTTGTAGTTTCCAGCCACTAAAGTTGATAATGGATGCATTTTAGGGAAGATCTCACATGAATTGGGTGTTTAATGTCAATGTTAACATGCATGCCATAACGCACACGTGTCCGTCTCACGCTTTCAATCCTTCATACAGTCTTTTCAGCCCGTTTGATCTTCAGGTCATGGGTGTTCTTTATAAACATAGGGATCTCAACTCTACATGGCGGATTTTCAGGAGTGTTTCCAGGGTTGTAAACCATTTCCTACTCTCCTTCGACTACGACTCACCAACATTGGTGCTCTGCAAATTCGGTGAAGGTTCGTTTATGTATTCACATCCTTACTGCTTCACCTTTTGTTGTCAATTCATTGGTTTTGTGTATCATTTGAGTTTGACAGTCTAGTTGGTTATTGCAGGTTCCCATGTTTTTTGTTCTCTCTCTACACAACATAACGACAGGTCCTTCATTCGAGTTGGTCCTTGTGTTGCCTTTTGTGTCATGCCAAATCGCCGACTCTACGGGTATATCATTTAATTATTTGGTCCTTGTATGTGGTGTCTGGTACTTGGGCACATTTTCAATTTGGTTCTGATAGAATTACGGGTCTAGCCTTCCCAAGGTCATTTTGCATAGTCCCCACACATCATTCCCACCTGCAAATCCAATGTCAAAAGGAATTTGTTCACCATGGGTGTATAAGGTTGTTGACCCCGTTTATGGTTGATGATGCCCTGCTAACATTTTGTCTTTAGTCTCATTCAAGTTTCTACATTCCCAAAATACGACCTTTCCATGATTGTAGTCATCGAGTTTGATTTATGGTCACACCAATTGTTTTTATCTATTTCATCCTAGTCTGGTCACTCCAACAAAGTCTGTTTATAACAAAAAAAATTATGGTTCCTTGGTTGCATCAACCTAGTCACTGGGGTGGTGTCATAGGAGCATCCACCCCTTGTAGTCGATGTTTATTCGAGTGGCACTCAATGGCTTACCACTTTGACTCTGTCCCCCTGAATTGAGGAATGAGATCCTTCACTTGGAAGCCAAGGAATTTGGTGATCAGACATATTTTCCTGATATTGAAATCAATGGCAACACTTTTAGGTGGACTCTGAACCCTGGAAAATTTCACAAAAGGAGAATTCATTTTCTCCACTTAAAGGATTTGCACCAACAACTAGAGACCTTGCTTCACATGGTTATCCATGACAAGCAACTTGACCACTACCAATTATTTACAGGACAAGAGGAGATCAGACGAATCCTCTAGGACATCAGATACAATCTCGACAATATTGTCAACAGATTAAATTGGGTGGAACGTTATGTGTTGTCTCATTCAGAATCTGGATCAGACTCGTAGCCTCGAACACTATTTGTTATCAATGCACCAACAAAGGATTCACCCCAAGGCAACTCTAATGCTCTTTCTCTAGTCATTATATTAGACTAGTCTTTCATGGCGCTTGGCTCCTTATTTTTGTATATGATATGTTTACTTCTCATATGTTTCTATGGCTCTCAATATGTCTTAGTATGTTATATGTGAACATAGTTTTGTTTGATTGCCCAACACCCACCAATGCATGTAATTATTAATGAGCTAGATAGCTCGACTGTTACTAAGTGTTTTGTTCACTCTACTTGTTTATGGGATCCCACATAGTTTTTGGGAAACAAAAGCTATCAATGTAAAATGAGTTGTCTCTTAATATAAATATATTTATAAAGTTTAAAAAAAAAATACAAGCAAGAAAGACAAACAATAAGTTTGGTAAGAATTCAATCATAGAAGTGAAATCATAGAAGTGAAAGTCAACGATGTAGCTATAAAACCTTTTAATATTGCAAATACTAACAAATCTCCATTTATAAAATAATATAAATAATCACAAAACCTCATTTATAAAATATAAATAATTATATATATAATCACAACCTTTCATTAAACGATGACAACTAAGAATGTTCTTTTTAATTTTTTATTAAATTTTCAACATACATGTAACTGATATAGACATGTCTATAGGGGCAATATAATTTTAAAGAATTTGAAGTAATCTCTTAATTTTTTAAGTTCCAAAAGTCCATATTGATCTTAGTTGACACAAATTATCCTTATCATCAAGAAACACTAACACAAGTTAGAGCACCCCAACCCTTAATATATCTACATTTTTTAATATCTCTTAATAGACTTTAATCATCGTCATTAACAAAAAACCCTACATAGGCTGGATCAAACCAACATAGATGGATCAGACCAACCTTTAATATGCCTGGATTTTCTAATATCTCTTAATGATCTTTATTCATCATCATCAACAAAAGACCCTATAAGCTAAATCATATCAACCCTTAATATACCTCAATTTCTTAATATCTCTTAATGGACATTTATCATCATGAACAACAAATTACTACATAAACTAACTAACAACAACTCTTAAAAATTTAGATTTTTTAATTTCTTTTAGTGATATTAATCATCATCAACAAATTATCACATAAACTAAGTCATACCAACCTTAAATTTGATTATCTTATTAGATATTCATCATCATCAACAACAAACTATTAAATAAATTAACTCATGCCAAAAAATACCTAAATATTTTAATGTTTCTTAATGAACATTAATTATCATAAAATAACTGCCACATAGATGGAATCATATCCATCTTTAATATGCTTAATTTTTTTTTTTTTAATTTCTCTTCTAAACTATTACAAGTTTTTCTTCTTAACCACTTTACTTTGAAAACCCTCAAAATTCAATCATACTAATCCGATTTCACAATTATAATAATATTTTTAAATATAAAAAATAAATTATAATATAAATTTGATTTTCGAAAATTATAAAATATTTTTAAAATAATATAATAATAAAAAATATGTTAGATCTAAGATTTGATCCATCAATCATACTACACTAATAACTAAATACTGTGTCTTTATTATTTTGTGCCTATTAATTCTTTTTAATTTGTCCTGGAATTCGAATGTCAACCAATTAATAATATTTCACAATTATACATAATATTTAAAAATATAAAAATAATATTATATATATTGATTCGAAAATTATAATAATATTTTTAAAATAAAATATTAATAATATAAAAATATGTTAGATCTAAGATTTTTGGATCCATCAATAACTACACTAATAACTACACTGTGTCTTTATTATTTGTTGCTTCTGATTATTCTTTTATTTTGTCCTGGATTCGAAATGTCAACCAAATTTTAATAATATGATAAATTTGAAAACTTAATTTTAAAAATAAAAATAATTATAATAATATTTAAATAAAAAGATTAATAATATAAAAAATAATTATAATAATATTTTTAAAGCATAACCATTAATAATATAAAATTAAATCTATCAACTTATTGGAAATTTTAGTAAAAAAATAAAATTTAAACAAAATTGTGGACGAAACCTGGAAAATTTCTAAGATTCTGGCCCAAAAAAGTGCTTCTACAGCGTTTAAAAGCAAAAAAAAAAAACAACCTGCGTCCTCTCCAGTGAAAGATTCTTAACCGACCCAAGTTCAACTAATTGCCAGTCATGCATTGTGGGTGGTGTTACGTTACCGCCGGCCCCTCCGCCGTTGGTTTTCAGGCAGCAGAGGTAAGCGTCACGAGTGACGGATGCAGTCACCACTTCGGGTTTGGGCACCTGAAAACCGCCGGTCACTGCGTCGGCTGCCGCTGCTGGAATCTGCCCTACCCTCTGCATATGCCACACGTCAATCCTATCCGGTTACGTATAGTGTAGCGTATGGACACATGAGACAAGAGGGCGGCGGCCGAAGCGGGCTCCTGCCTTTGTCAGTCAGTTGCTTTTCACAGGCATTGCATGAGGCAGTTATCTTTACCATGAGGTCAGTTTAACGATGAAATTTGATGCTTCAGACCATAAAGGCGTGTTGCTAAAGTTAAAGTGAAATGGCTGTCTATTTGTCGGCTCTCTCTCTCCAACTTGGCTGGCCAAGTCTGTAGAATGGCATCATCCAATTTAGCAACAAAGTCGTAAGCAGTCTCTTTGTCAGGTCGCAAAAGGACTGTTTTTTATTCGAAATATCTGGTGTGAGTTTGGTGAAATTTTTTATTTTTGTTTTGCCCAGTTCTAGCTTATATCGCTAATAATAAAAAGTTTAATTAAATTGAAGTAATAAAAGGCTAAACCATTTATTTATTGTGGGTCAACTTACTAATAATATTTTATAAGGTCACATTCAATAATGTCAGTATATTTTATAATGGTACATTGTTAAACACTAAAGATTTATATAAAAAATTATATGCTAAACGCAATAATGATAATATTAAAAACATTATTACATATAAATTTAAGAAGAAGAAGTGGTGGAGGGAAAAAAATTAGAATATAAAAGAAAATTAAGATATTACAATGAGGGGATCAACCCAAATATAAATTATCAAAAGTTTTTATATGTTTTAATACATAAAGAAGAAAATGAACATGGACACAATAAAAATAAACTCTTACATGATTTCCATAGCAACCAAAGTATTGGATAATTCCTAAAACATCATGGGTTGAAAGAATTCATCATCTATGTGAAACTAAAAAAGTTGATGATAAAAAATCAATCTCTTAAAATGCCTTGCATATAGTCACACTATATAACAATTTCAAGCAAAATATCTATAACAATATCAGTCCTCCTAATATTCTAACTCACTAGAAAAAGTAAATGATTTTAATATTCTAACTCACTAGAAGAAGTAAATGATTTTCACCATTGTATTATGTACCACATATACATATAAGACAATATGTTAAATTACAATTGGAGACAATATTTCATTTTATACATGGAATTAAGGTTATTTGTGATTAAAAAACACAAAAACCCCATCATCATTAACCACTAGGGACATTGGTTTTCTTATAAATATTATTTAGGACGAAATCATCTTTATGGTCTTGGAATAAGAGGTAAAATAGTTTTTGATTCACTAATAAGAGCTAAAATATCTTTTGATTCACTAGGAGCTCATATTATTAAGATGTAAGGAAATAGCTTAATCACTCAAGATCTAAAGACATTTGGCGAGAGTGAAAATTTAGTCCCTTTACTATTACAATGATTTTTTTTTATTGTATCATTTTCGTAATAGTTATGATGAATTAAGTGCATTTACTAAATAAAACTAATGATGACTGATCCTTATTTTAATAGAAAACTGATTAATAATATATTTTATCACCTTCCAAAAAGAACATAATTCCTAATAAATAAAAATTATAAATATTTAAATTAAATTTTATGAAAACATTTATGATAAGATTATGTGTAATTAGCCTTCAGAGACAACTCAATCCGTAAAAGATGTAAATGTGTTCTATAAAATATTATGAAATAAATGTGTTCCGTAAAATATTATGAAGGCTTTCTTTCAATCCTCTAATTAATCTATATCTATATTAACGATAAAAGTGACATACCTAGTTACTACCGCGTGATAATAACTATAAAAAATTATTTCAATTATAATTTCAACTAAATCATTTAATAATAAAACTAATATATATATAAGTCAGCTAATCACAAAAAAATAAAAAAATTAATATAAAATTAAAGTTACAATCACTCAAAAATAAACAAAAAACTATATAAAATTATAAGTGCTTTTTGTTTTAGATATAATTAGTTACTTAAACACCAGCGTCTAAAATTTTCGTATTTAGAATCCATTTGCAAAAATATCCCCTAATATATACGATAATCAATACAAAAGCTGACGAAATGGCGGGTGCAAGTGGGAAAGTCGAAATCACCGGGATTACAAAGCTAACGAAAGTGAAGAGATGTCGGTTTGCAATAATTTAAAAGACAAGGCGATTATGTTAATCTTATTTTTAACTCTAACATTGTGTTTAAACATTTTTCAAATAAAAGTAAAGCTTCCAAGCTTAGAGGCTTAACAAAGCTGGCTAAAGTGCATTCTTTTTGTAGGCGCCATGGCACATTTATCTAAATCTTTAAAGTATAGCGTATAGCGAGTATGTCTTGCATAGAAGTATATGTTATTTGTCTGTAATAATATATCTGCGCTACTTTGTACATAGCATTGATTCCACTCAAGTCTAAAAGCAATCAACTTGGTCATAGGGATAAGTTATTGGTTATATTACTTTTTCCACTCAATGTAATTTTTATCTCTAAGTTTTTAGGAACATATGCTCTGATAAAATATATTAGGTATAAGGTTATTAGTCTTTGTCATAAGGCAATGAGGATTATTGTAATTAATATATTTTGGAAATGTATGAGCATTAAAAAATTAGAGGTTTAAATTTAAATTAGTTAAATTTTTGTTGTACATGTGTTTTTCACTTTTTGTTCGTTTTTTTCTCATCTTATTAAACACCGTGAATGTTTTTAAATAAAATTTAAGATTTAATTAGTTAATAAAATTTCATGGGTACTTTTTAATATCTTTAAACTTACATTATATGTATAATTATTTCTCCAATATCTCCTACATTGACTATTGATAACAATTATCTTCATTAGTGAGTATGTTTAATGTGAAGCAATAATTAATTCATCATAGTTAGGTGGGTTTTGAATTTATATAACAAAAGAGAATCTCATAAAAACATTCACAATTATATTGAATGAACAATTCTTATTTTAATGAAATCAATTATCTCTACCAATTTATACTACTACTTCTTATGCCAATTATCAAAAGCAATAGGTATATATCTCTAGCAACTTCCAATTGCTTAGACTACTTGCCTCTCTTTGCTCTTCACACTCTCATAGTTGATGTCACACTATGTGCTAAAATTATCAATCACATTTTACCTGTATTCATCTAGTTTTCCACAAACTAAAATATCTCAAATTATTTTAGAACTAAGATATCTACTTATCTATAACACGTAGAATGACCCTTGAATGAACAACATAATGCTTTCATAAAAATGATAAAGGAATAAATGTATTATGACATGTCACATGATAGTCACATAATGATAGAATCAACAATGGAAAGCCTTCATAAGAATTTTGTCAATGTTTTTAGTGAGCTCATCTTTAAGCATAGTGGTTATGTTGATGTGGAAGATAACTCATAACCACTTTCTTATAATGGTAATGTACTAGGTTAGATGCTCAACAAGGATCTTGATGTAGGTGTATCCTTAGAGTTTTGGCAATCATGCATCGCCCAAAAATATTTCCAACTTTGTTTTGTGTTTTATTTCAAGTTTTTCCAAACTTTTAACACACAAATGATGGTCGCTCACATTTCTTGGAATTAAAAGCCAAATGTTAGATATGTTATAGAGGACATCTCATTCAACCTTCACACCAAAGGTTAAAAGTAGACATGGGGTTTATACCCTGCACCCAAGCCTGAAACAAATGAGCAAATAATTCCTTACATAGATAGGGGTTTAGTGTTTAAATCAATGAATGTTCATATTTTGAAATCAAGGTTTAAATTTTGAACAAGGTGTCAAAAACAAATATTTCTACATGCTCACCAATTTTCAAAAAAAAGTTGATACTTTGTTGTAGTCCAAAGATTTTGTGCAATAATTTCTAGATTGTATTTGTATGATAACAAAGGCCTAATATTTTGATTGATACACTCTCATACTTTAGAGTTCAGGCCTTAAATTTGGATATGTTTCATATGACACACTCTTCTATATTCTGACCAAATTTCATAAAAAAATATTGAGTTTAAGTGCAATAAACAAGCTATGCCTAGTTCAAAGATTGTGCACAAAATTTTCCAAAAACAAGTGCTTGATGTTTTCCCTTGCATGCACTTTT
>APFE030735544.1:0-32256 GCA_000404065.3 Pinus taeda | reverse complement strand
TATCCAGAACTACTCAAGCGTTGAGGACAACACTTTTTTGAAGGCGAGGGGCATGTTGGGTCCCTATAATACTAGTGATTACCCCATTACTATTGTAGTTATACCCCTTATTAATATTGTTGTGCCCCTATTGCCCCCATATTGTTATTACTGTGCCCCATAGAATCCCTCTATTGTTATTTTTGTGGCTTTATATTATTATTGTTAGGTCGGCTAGATTATATTGTGACTCCTTAGACTCCTATATATAGAAGGGACGTTTTTTCATTTGAATCATCCAAGAATTGTTCATTTATGTAATGTAAAGGAGGTTGCCCCCTCGAAGAGGCTGAATTCTAAGGCGTTGATCTATCTTTTCTTGAGCTGGTTTCATAACACCAACTGTCACCTTGCCTACTCAGAGTCCAAGACAAAGAATGCTAGAAATTGATTCAGTGCAGCAAGAGATCTATGATTATATTGAATACCTAGAGAAAAGGGACGCAACAAGAACATCAATTCCAATTCAAGAGGAAGAAGAAGTCTAGTTTAATGAACCATAAAAACCTCCAGTAATCAATATATTAAAACATGAAATATTCGAATTGGAGACATTAAACAGGGACATTAAAAATGAAAATCAAGCCTTGAAAGCACAAAATCAAATCCAAATAGCTAAGAGTGACAACCTCCTTTTACATCTAAGTCTGCAGTTTAATAAAACAAGAATTTGAAGAAGAAAACCAGGGCTTTACACAGACAAGTTATAAATTTGAAATACAAGATCCTCATGATGAAACCAAGGATGGCAATGATTGGAAAGAAAGTGAAAAGGATGAAGTTAGTTGTACTGGTAGAAGTGCTCGAGCATATGCAATAGTTCAATAAAGATATCAATTTTGTGTTTTGTATGGGGACATACAAAATCTTTAGTGTGGGGGAATGTAGAGTTCCATAACTGTTTTGTTTTGACACCCTCATTCCTCCATTTTTCTCTTTTTCATCATCACTATCAGCTCAATAAAAGCATTAAATCATAGATTTTGATAAGGTAAAAACTCTTATATGTCTTATTTCTCATATTTGTTAATGTGCCCTATTTTTATGTTAAAGATTGCATTAGCTACAGAATTAACATGATTCTGCAGCTATTTTATAAATTTGCAGCTACCTCCATGGTTTGCAAGGTTCTGGTGCGCCAATGAAGCAAAGGAGCACATGGGTAGTTGAGGATCAATCCCCTCATGGATCTCCTCCTATTTGCTCGAGCCAATTCATTGAAGGAATCACATAGTTGCGCAGTCAAAGGCATGGGTCAAACATGTAGTAGCAGAAGTCCAAATGCATCACGTTTCTCTGATTTGCTTTCTAAATAACAAATCGATGAGATAACTCTTTTTCTGTTTAGTTTCAAATTTGAATAAGGATTGATTAACATACCTGTAAGCGTAGAAGTCTCAAACTATTGAGAACACATTTTATATATAAGTATGTACCCTCTGTAAAGGATAGGGAGGAAGTAATAGTTAATTTTTGAAGAATTGTGAAACAGACCTTTGTTCTCATATTGAATTAAAGTTACCTTTCTGTGATTCGATGTGTATGCGAGTATAATTTACACCTACTGGATGCGGAGGCTGCTGCAGACAGTCGAGATTTTAGTTTAATTCATTTCATTGCTTTCTGTTGTTTTCATTTAAATCGCTTTCTGTTATCACATTATCACTGCATTCTAGTTTAGTTTCCTTACTTCGTTGTTTTCATCATTTCGTTGTAACTCAGTTATTTCGTTTATCATTTCGTTATTTCGTTTTCACTTACATTTCTTCACAGTCGTTTAATGGTTTAGTTCTTCAAATGTTTTTGCTTAATTACAGTCAGTATTTTTATGCTTTTAGAATTAGAACTTGTATCTACTTTGTAGTAAGCAATTAGAAGATTACTTTCATGCTCTTTAGAATCAGAATTTGTTCATATTTTGTAAACAAGCTTTTGAAGGATTGTTAGAATAACTTGAATTTCAATACTCTGTTTTATAGCAGCAAGGTGTTTAGATAAGTTCATAATTTTAGGATGATTAACATAAGATATTTTAGGATGATACTCAATATAGATATGACCTTGTAAATTAATATAACAATAGCTTAACTTCCACTTATTAAGTTGTAGAAATCTTACTCTAATCTAATAAGAATCTAGATAACAATGAAAATCCCAAAACAAACATAACCATCCTCTTACAAACTAAAGGAAAGGCTTCTAGCATATATAATGCACTTGCACTTCATAAGTTTACCAACTCCGGTCGATAATTTATGCTTGCAATTTAAGAACATTAAATTGACCAAATAGTCTGTGTGATGTGTTTCCATTGATTTCACTTCCTTAAGGTCACCTAGGAGATTAAATCCCATTATAGTGGCATATTTACCTCGGTTGGCCAGTTACGTGTGTAGTTGTTGGATGAGGGTGTTACACCCTTCAATATCTCTAGTTTTTCCATTAGCAAGCTTCTTAATCCCGAACTCCACATCTTCCAAAGAAAATGTATCTTCCTGTATATGAGTGTTTCTGATGTTTCCCATGGTGTTTGGGGAGTCATAAAGTTACTTAAGATAGACATCCCATTCCTTTAAGGGGATCAAATCATTTTCTTTCAATTTACGAACAAGAATGTTACTCCAAAACTTTCTAGGTTCGACTTTAGAGAGGTCAAGAAGACAATCTTGCCTCTTGTTTATATAGTACCTTTTCTTCCTTCTTATGAGAGCTTTGTACACACTTAACAATTTTATTGGGAGCATCTCTAATCACTTTCCTCGCAGACTTACAATCATTATCATACAATGGGTTGGAAGTTCTATTATTCATTTTATACGATACCATTGTAGAGTATTTGTTAATGGTAGTGGAGATGATAGTAGTAAAATTATGGTAGATGTGATCAATGTGGTCATTATACATTAAGAAACATAATTCCCTTGTTAAATCTTTTAAGAAGAGATCCTTTTTGCTTTTGCTAAAGAGGATGTGTCTTTGGCTCTCGCCATTCTTTTACATATGGTTGGTGTACATGTCAAGGTTAAGGGTTAAAGATATATTTTTGTGGTCAAATTCAGGCCCATGGTCATTTAGGAAGTCAAAATTAACAATACAGTTGAGAACCTAGGTATCAGATATCGCATCGTCCACAACACTATTGTCACACCCATGAATACAAGTCATTTGGCTAGAGTTAGGCCACTTATTAATATCATTACAAATAATTAGATCTTAGGAACTACAAAGCTTAATTAACTTAGTATAAAAAAGGTTCTTAGTAGTGTCTTCAGAATTTATTTTGAATTCACTAGCTAGATCATAATCCTCATCAAGCCATAAGGGATTAGGGTTAGAGTTATTACTTACTAGAGTGGCTTGGTTAGTGGCAGTTCGAGAATTGAATTCCCCAAGCAAAAGGATGTTGCCTTCATTCCTTAGGTTGTGGATATCATGTTCTAATGGAGGGACAATTCTTATCCAAGTTGTTCTTCTTATAGGAAGTAGAGTTGATGGGAACAAAGTAACATATTGTAAGATAAATCCTATTAGTATTAGAGTCAGAGATTTTGATCCAAACGTATTGATTGAGGGGGTCAATCTTATGAAGTCGAATGTGGGAAGCAATGTTATTTTTGATACAACAAGCAATACCACCAACTCCTCCGCGAGAGGATTTCTTGTTCCAAGTAGACGTAAGAATGAATCCATCAATGTGGGGGACCCTAGATTCATCATGCTACTAGGTTTCGACTAACATAATAAGATCTATCACTCAAGATCCAACTTAACATAGGACATAACAAATAATAATTAAAAAAATAATAAGAAGTAAATAAAATATATATTAAAACATTAAAATAAAAAGAGTTAAAAAATAAAAATAACCTTATACAAGAGAAAAATAATAAAAAATATAAGAAAATGAAAAAAATATGTCTCTTAAAAAAAACATAATTTAAGAAAAAAAATTAAAATTAAACCCAAAAAAAGAGTATATTATTCTAAATTAAAAAAAAAAAAAAAATAACAAACAAATTAAAAAAAATAATTACTTTTCAATTAATATATTATATATATATATATACTATATATATATATATATATATATATATATATATATATATATATATATAATAAAACAAATAAAAAAATATATTGAAAAAAAAATTTAGATGCAGTGGGTACTCGGGCCACCCCACCTTGTTGCCAAAAGGTCATGAGTACCCCCTACCACCCTTGCCTGCGACCCTATCATCACGCCACCCCCTGTCGTCCTTGCTCGTGACCCTTAGGCAGTTGGGCATGGGGCCGTCTCGAAACTTCATTTTTTTTTTGTTCTACCTTTTCTGGATTACTCATTTTTTTTTGTTTTTTGTTTTATTGTATATTTAATTCTTTTTTCAATGTATTTTTTAATATATATTTTTAAAACTTTTGTAACTTTTTAAATTTGTTTTTGAAAATGTGATACCTATATATATATATATATATATATATATATATTATAGTTTATTTATTAAAAGTTTTATTTATTTATTTTTAAAATTTTAGTAATGTTTTATTGTTTTAGATTTTTTTAATTTTGAAACAATTTGTTTTATTTTTTATTTTTTTCTATCTTTAAAACAAACAAAAAAATTAGGAATAAAAGTAATAAATAGGAATTAGGAACACTCTAGATCATCTTTTGGAACTGTTGTGATTTTCCATGGTGTAAAGGACCTATGTTAAGTTGGATCCCGAGTGATATTGATCTTATTTTCTTAGTTGAAACCTAGGAGCATGATAAAACGAGGGTCCCCCACATGGATGGATACATTCTCTCGTCAACTTGGAACATGAAATCCTCTCGTAGAGGTTATGGTGGTATAGCATGTTATATAAAAGGTAACATTTCTTCTCACATTTGTGTCTTCATAAGATCGACCCCCTCAATCAATACATGTGGATCGAAATTTCTGATTCTAACACCGATAATATTTTTCTCACAATTTTGTATTTCGCCCCTATCAACTATACCTCCTATAAGAAAAACAACCTAGATAAGAATTTCTCCTTCAACACCTTAGAACGGGGCATCCACAATCTAGGGAGTGAAGGTTATATCCTTTACTCGACGACTTCAATGCTAGAACCACTACTAACCAAGTTACTCTCCTAAGCAATAACTCTAATCCAAACTCCTATGGATGGATGAGGACTATGACTTAACTAATAGATTAAAAAAAAAATATGAAGACACAATCGAGAACCTATTTCGTACCGAGCTTATCAAGCTTTATAGTTCCCAAGACATTATTACTTTTAATGTAATTAATAAATGGCCTACCTTTGGCCAGATGACTTACATTCATGCGTTGGGCAGAAGTGTTGTGGATTATGCGATATCAAACACCCATGTTATCAATTGTATAGTAAAGCTTGACATCTTAAATGACTAAGAGACTGATTATGATCACAAATCCTTATCCCTAACCCTAAATCTTGACATTCACACCAACCACATGAAAAAGAATTATGACACTTAAAAGCACACTCGTTTTGACAAAAGTAAAATGGATCTCTATTTACAATATTTAAAGAGGGATCTTGGTTTCTTAACATACAATGATAGCATTGATCTCATCTACTACAATTTTACTACAACCCTTTCCAATACCATTAACAATTTCTCTACTGAGGTGTCGCATAAAAAGAATAATAGAACTTCCAACCCTTGGTATGAAAATGATTGTAAGATTGCCAAAAGAGTGATTAGAGATGCTCATAATGATACTGCAAATCTTGAAAAAATAAGTACATACAAATATCTTGTCAAAAAGAAGAAAAATATCCTATATTGATAAAAGGCAAGAACGTCTTCTCCACCTTTCTAAAGCTGAGCCTCAAATTTTTTGGAGGATTATACTTGTTCATAAAATAAAAGAAAATAATTTGATCCCAGTGAAGAACTAGGATACTTATCTTAAGAATATTTATAACTCCCACGACACCATGGGAAGCATCTTAAACACTCCTATAGAGTAGGATATTTTCTCTCTGGAAGACATGGAGTTCAATATTAAGAAACTTGCTAATGGGAAAATTAGGGATATTGAAGACTACCTATAACACACCCCCTTACATTCCTGAACCAAAGGAGGTGGTTATTAGCTGGAACCAACTCCCAAGGTACGATTAAGAGAATGGGATATATATATTTCTCTTCTTTTCTTTTTGTGTTAATTTTAGTATTTTCTAGCAGTTGTGCTAGCACTTTTGCATTCTAGACATTGGTCTACTTTTGTGGTCATTTGTCGGACATTAATAAGAGTATCTTAAGTTATCTTTCCATGAGCATATTTTAACATGGTAACATTATTCTTATTTTTTTTGTGCTTTTCCATTAGAAGTTCTTTGCAATGATTTGTTTACCAAATATTGGTTGTAGAGTTAAAGAAGAATTTCTCAAGAAAATGCAAGACCTCATTCTAGATTGAGAGTTATCTACTTATGTAATCTTCTATAGCATTCGAGAACCATAGGGCAATAGGATTGGTATGACTTTAAGCCTACAATTGGTGGTTTCATATTTAAAAATAACCTTGGTAATATTCAAATCTTTAAAGGTTTGGATAAATCCAAAATAAGTTGCCATGTACCTATAGGAAGAATCCCATGGATCTATCTCAATCTACACAAATATGTCAAGGAAAATTGTCGAATATGATTTGGAAAAGCAGATTTGTGTTATGATGGTATGCATTATTGTTGGAAGTCCTTTTATGGTTGCTTCATAATACTTTTAAACTTAGAACATCTAGAAGTATAATGGTAACCAAACTTTTGTAAGGTGAGTTAGCGCACTAATCTTCAACATATAACACTATAATCTCTCCTCTGTCTAGAAACAAAATTGATGTATCTAACTCAAATATTTGTTGAGTTTGCATTCTATCCATTGTATAAACCTCAAAGAGTGATGAACTCCATCGTTGATATAAAAATGTGTCACAAAAAAAATATGGAAATCATGTGTAAGAACTATATTTACTCATAACCATTCAATATATTGTCACTCGAATTTTACATTGAAATATTATGCTTATTTTTTTAAAACTAGAAAGAGTAGTATATATATATATATATCAATCGCGCCCGTTCGTGTGCAAAATCTAGATTTTACATCATATTTTCGAGCATGTTAAGGGCTTTTGATACATCCATTGCTCCCCATCCTTTCCCATATAGTTTTTCCCATGCTTCTTACAAAAAATTCTCATTTCTAGTATCCTATGGCTATACAATCGACATAATTGACATAGTAAGTATATACATTTATAGTGTGACATTCAAAATAATTTTACAATAACAAGTGAGTGAACAAACTATTATTCCATTGGCGTTGAACTGTTTAGATCTAGGCCAGTGAATTCTTCTTCCTTGCTCTTCCTGCTCTCCTTCATATTGAGCTTCAATAGCTCAATTTGTTGACGCAACGCATCCACCTCATCTTCCAAATGTCGGATGTGCTCCTTCTTTCCCAATTGTTCCTCCTGCATGGCGAGAGTGTCAAATTTTTGTTGTTGGATACAACACCGTAGAATTGCCAAACCTTCCCAAATCATCAAATGTTCCTACCCACAGTCATTGCAGGCTTTCCTGCTACTGCAACCTTGCCTGGCTTTTCCATCCCTCAACCCCCCAGTCCCAGGCCTGCGGCGCCCCCAAGTGTTGGACATAGAATTATCCTCTGCAGTGTGCATGCTCACGGTGGTGACTAGAATGCCATAGTCCCCCAACTCCAAATTACCAAATACCTCCAACTTCAGAATGCCCGCATAGTTTTGCTCTAGAACCCCCACCCAACTCTGATTATCCCCACAATCTGTGGCCTCTCTCAGGCAACCAACTCTCTATAAATTGACACACATAAGTAAGTCGACACTTAGATTCCTTTTGCAGCTACAAATTCCTCTAGAGACCCCCTTGAATGTCAACACTTTGACCTAGAACCCACAACAAATGCTCAAATTCCCAAGCTTCAACTGCCAGGCCTTCACAGAGGTCACCTGAGAAAAAATAAGCCTTAACCCATAATAACATATTAAATCGTTACTCTTTAAATAGAAGGAGTGGATATGGATATGGATGTTGTACTCGATATTAGTACTAATGGAGCTGGGATCCCCATGATCATCCTTAATTTCCCAACTAACAACCATAAATTTCCAGGTCTTCTATTGTTGCTTCATCCTTGCCCACAACTTCTTCTCATGAGCGGCCAGAGAAAATTTGAGTCGAGGATATAAATGTTTCTCCCAATCTTCCATTAACCTACCTTTGGTGGTACTAGAACACCGACCTTTGTAACATAATTTATGTCGAGGGGACTGTATTCTCATGAACTATGATCTCTTGAGCCCAAGTGTAGTACCTCCATGAAGGATGCAGACATGTAGCTGTGACATACTAAGGTAACCCATGCCATGAGGCATAAGGATATGACATGCCATGCATTAGTCGATGCAACAAGTACCAAGGAGAAGGGAGGGGGCACTAATGAAATATAGAAGAGGAGGAGAGATAAGAATGGGATGATTAACAAGATGAGAGGAAGAAAGGTGATGAAGGATAGGGAGGAGAGGGAAAAAAGGAGAAGAGGGAGGGGAGAAGGGCAGGGAAGGAGTGAGTGAGGTGGGGGGGGGGGGGGGGGTTAATGAAAACTTAAGACCAACTAATCTTGCAAAATCCAACTTGTTAATACTTTTTGACCTCTTGGATGAGCCGAAAATTCCATCCTCAGACCAATATTATAAACCCATGAATAAGATTAGGGAATGGATACCGTTTCCTCAACCTTGTTCACTATACTTTTTTTTGCCTTCAATTGGCAAGCCAAATTTGCTTGCTTATCTACTTTCTTGTTATTTCCTCTTAGGATATGAAAAATGACACAAACTCAAATAAGGGAATCATTCCTTAGGATCTCTTAATTATTTGATTAAGGTTCCTCTTTTTTGTTGTTAATCTATGGTTCATATGCTTTATGATCAAAATTAAGTCTCTTAGGACCTGGATCTTTCTAATGCCCTTTTTCTGAGCCAATGTTAGGCCAAAAGAAAAACCAAAGCTTCAGCTTGATTTTTTGTCTTCTTACCCAGGCCCCAAGCATATCTGTCTTCAATGATTCCTTCGGGATTAATGAGAATCCCTCCCCCTCCTGCCACCCGAGGAAATATTATGCTTATTACCAACAACAAAATACTCTAAAGAATGTTTAAGAAGAGGATACTATGTGCTGGAAATTATGGTGTGTATTCATCATAATTAGATCAACATCAACAATATTTCAACAATTAAGTTTGTGTGAAGAGGATTTTGGAAAGTATTTATTGGTGGCAAAATTATCTCACATCTACTTTGTCTTGAATGGTAGCTTATGGTATCAAAGACATGTACACATCTGGAACTCGATAAATGCATACACTATTGTAGTCTTGATTCAAAGAAATTGGAAGGTGTAAAACATATGTACCCAAGATTGACTAAACATTAATTTCCAGCCAAAGATATTGTGGGAGAAGGTTCTACACAATAACCATTTGTCCTATCAAATCCCCTTCATCATGAGATATTGATTGGTGTTATTATTTGAAAGGACAAATATTGGGAAGCCTCCTACCTTGACAACTCTAAAAAAAGTAATTGTACTTTTGTGTGTATGCTTAGTTCCTAGTGTTGCACTGAAAATTTGCAACAATAAAGCCTTTTGAATCCCAAAGGAAGACGCTTCAAGTATCAATGAGGGGAACTGTAGACTTAAGAAGTGTGCAAATTTATGTAACCTTCAAGGGTAAAAGAGTAATGGGATTAATTATAGATCACTTTCATTTAAGGAATGGAAACCATATGTGTTCCTCTTGCCAACCATAGGTTTACAATATGCAGGTGAAAAGATTAATCATAATAATATGAACATTTTAACTATGATACAATAACCATGAAATACAAATGCAATTGCAAAGACACATGTAATGGAATTTACTAGTAACCTCTTCAAGTGAGGCCTACTTGAAGAAGAAGAACTTTACTTAAACAAACATTTCATAGCTTGTAGAGTTACCTAATCATTTAACCTTCCACTTGGATTTCAGGCCTTGATGTACTCTAAGAATTAAGGTGTATATTGTAGTGTCATCTCACCAAACAATTATTCACAAAGAATTCATTCACCAAAGTTTCTCACACAAAAAGTTTCATACCAACTAACTTACTTCTTAGCATGGGTTTTTTGTAGAAGAGTTTAATTCCATTAAGTTATTCCTACTTAAACACCTTACGTCCTTGAATCAAACTAACAATGAAATTTAAATACCTCACAACATTAAGTCAAACTAAAAATGAAATTTAAATAAGGACATATATTATTTTGGCCCTTCTAAATCATGTCATACATACCAAAAACTAATTGGGAGTTCAATGCATAAATAGGCTTACACTCGCAAAAACGTATGTCACTCTTAATTGAAACCAACAATTACAACACATTTCATCAATTACTTCCAATAAAACAAACAACTCATATTTATATTTCCTTCAACCAACCGATAGAGGTGAGATAACATAGTTTAGGAGGGCTCCATAACAAAAATGAGTGATTAAGTGTAGGATGAAGAATCTACATGGTTTCTCAGTTGTTTAAGCCATAATTGAAAATATTACTGGCTAACATTAGAAATCACACAAAGCTTGCAACTCATACACAACATTTACAAAGCATGATATGATAACTTCTAACAGTCAAAATCATGAGATGGACTCATAAATTTGATAGGATTCTTCACTAAATCTTGTGTGATCGCTATAGTATTGGCACACAGTCCATGAAACATGGCACATCCACTACACTTAGTATCTATGAAACTTTCCACACACACAGTTCCTTGAACATTGTAGCAGAGCATTAGACTCAATCCTATCCTTCTAAATACAATTTATTATTACCTTTTACCAAGGCCAATAATTACCATATTTCATGCATACTCCAATTATATATCCATCCTACAAGTAGTGGCCAAACAATAACAATAACATTGCAATACATCTGATGTAAAAGAGCATATAAATTATAGAAGGATAACAATAATCATGTACCCAACACCTTAGCCATGATGGTAATCACAAGTAACTCATCACATCCTACAATCAATTCTCTCAAATAAGGAAAACTCACCGTGAAAATTTTCCTATGGAAATCACAAATTTCACGGGATTGAGAATTGGAACAGGGACATAAAGTCACCACCCAACCATAGACAAGCTACTATCAGATTTCCCATGTAGCAGTCATCCCCTAGCTTGTGAAAACTATTCCAAATGACCATGCTACTAGATATTCTAGGGATTCCAGAGGTCTAAGCACCTCCACCCTTCTACTATTTAAACACTCAGATTTAGGCCAATCCAAGAACTCCAGAGGTGGGACACATCCACCCACTAGCCAATGAGGGACTCCAAAGGTGAAAACCTCCACCCTTATGTAGTTTAGGGGCTCCAAAGGCTCCTGAATATGTTATTGTAGTAACTTTACTGCAATCTGAGCACTTTGGTCAAGGGAGGCTAGTCTAGGGCAGCCACTTCCTTCACCCACTAGCCACTGAGGGACTCCAGAGGTAAGCGTCTCCCCCCTCAATTAACTTAGGAACTTTAGAGATTTGTTCCATGAATATGCATGTCAACACTTATGAGGCTACTAGATGTAGACTAATTAGGTCCAGTACTGGTGAAGTAGATTGATAAGACATGTGAAAATTGTAATATTTCTTTACAGACCTTTGTAAAAGAAACTATTTCCAACATGTATGTGGAGACTACTACATAATTTGCAAAATGAAAAGGCTGGTAAACAGGCAGTCTTATACACAATAGTTTTGTCAATCACCAAAGTCATGTAGCTTTTGCAACGTACAGGCATTATAGCAATGAGGATGTGTAACTACACAGTGAGAAGTCAGTGACCACACAATCTTACCATCAATACTTTTCCCAACTTATGAACATAGAGACATTACCAAAAAATTACAGGATCAAGCTTACTGCAATTTTGGAATACAAGAAGATTCAACTAATCATTGTCTAGTCAAGAATACATGACACTAAGAGCTATTACCTAGTATTTACATTGTCCTTTGTGTGGTGGCCCTCCCTCATATTACATAAGGCACTTAAACTGTCCCTCGCACCTCTATCTCCCAACAACAAACTTGCTGCCCGGTTTTTTTCTTTAGATGTCTTCCCTCTTTCTTCTTCATTCTCCTCCTCTCTCTCCTTTCCTTTCATTGTTATCTCCCTCAATTTTTTGGTGCCCTTTCCGAGTTCCATTCTCCCTCTTTTCTATTATTCAATATCTATTTGTGGTTGGTTGAGGTTCAGTCTAGCCCAACTCCTTTGAACCAACCAAAAATGCCCTCGTCCTTGGTTGTTTTTTGTTTTGTTTTGTTTTGTTGTTTTTTGTTTTTTGATTTGTTTTTTTTTGTTTTTTTGTTTTTGTTTTTTTTGTTTTTTTGTTTTTGTTTTTGTTTTTTTTAGTTTTTTTTTAGTTTTAGTTTTTTTTTTTGGGTGATTTTCCCTATCATTCTTGAGGGCCAATCTACCTTATGGCATTTGGCCTTTTTTTTCCTTGCGTACCATTTGTTAGATATTTCCTTTTTGATATGATTTTTATGAGGTTTACAATAGACTGCATGTGTTTATGTGTCAACTCCAAGACAATGATTTTTCCCACTAATCCACTTTACAATACTTATGCAATTTGGACATGTCTAGCAAGTATTCACATTATTGCAAAGTGACCAAGGAGGCATGTATATTTATAGTAGACAATATTTACAAAACTAACCGAGAAGGTATTTACAATGACCATGTAAAGTAACCAAGACAATACTTACCATATCTTCATGAGTGCATGGTGATCAGGACAATAAACATATTTTCAGAATGATCAGGGTCATTACAGCCCCCCCCCCCCCCCCTGAGGGGAACACTGTCCTTGGTGTTCTATGACCATATACACTAAAACAAACGTGTAACACAACTCATTGGTGGAAGCCAAACATAAACAAGTTTTCATACAAACTCACTGACTATAATCATAAACTCGATTCATCCTTATAAAGTCAAACAACTCAAATTTTGAGTCAACATTGTTTTGAATTGTAAGAGAATTTATAGCTGACAGGGTTTGGAGGGTTTGATGCAATGAAAGTTCACTAATACTGACCCTTTGGAACTGTCTAGACTAAGAGTAAAATATTGTTGGTCCTTTCGCAAGAACCTTGGTGAGGGTAATTCTTAGTGTGATTTTTGTAAAGAGCTAATGAGTGAGGGAGGGACTGCTTTAAAGACACTGGTTCATGATATTATATGGCACTTGAAAATTTCTATGCCTAAAATCACTTGCATACGTCTATACCTAAATTTAGCGTAATTATATCAGGTTGTGTCTATTAACATGTTTCATAGTATATTGGCTGACTACAAATACTTACATAGAATTCGGGAAACCATACAACTTCAATAATTAGTTGAAATAGAGAATGTTAGTGATTCAGTAGGTTTGATATCATATGTCTTAGATTATAGACCTACAATGTTAAGAACACTGTATATGTGATTTCAAACCAGTGTGACGAACATTATCTGAACTGAACCCGAGGATAGAAAATAATCCTTGGTGGAATTAAGTTCCTTTGAGGTAGAAACATTTTATTGCTAATTTGTTTGGGACTAATGATGGGGACTGAAGAGTTCCACACCGTTGACCAAAGTCCAATTCTCATGGGCTTTTATTGGAACATAAGGTGGCCACAGGGGAACATGAGGCGGGGGTCAAACTTGTATCACTAGGAGATGAGAACAACCTAATCATGTTTCAAGGCCAAACCCCCACCCCAAGCCTCCCTATTAGGACTACCATTTAACGGTTAGCAAGCCATGATATATATGCAATTCGATACATGAAACTCTTGAATTCAAAATCTATCAGTCTTTCCAAGTGTGTTTCCGGTTGATTTTGGAACACTGCTCCCATCTTTCTCCTCATTCAAATAAACTTGATTTTCAGTTACATATGTGTTCTCATGTGGTGTCTGTAATTCAACATCTACAATTAGATGACTATATTATGTTGTTGATCTATCTTAAGGGTTTTCTAATGAAGCAACATTCTTGTCCATTCATGGTTGCATAAATCATTTTGTTGGACCTGTACAATACCTATTTACCCCCAAGATATCTGGTGACATTTCCTAGTGGAAAATCAACAATACTTGTTTGATAGTCATTTGGATTTGTACATAACAAGGTCTTCGTGGGTTGGGGATAATGTATTAGCATGATATGCATGATTGGACGTATTAGGAGGTCAAGAATTTGTATCATACATGTATAACATATTTGTGTAAGAGGTAAATGTTGATAATTTTGCATGTGATCATTTGTCATGCTATGCAATTCTAAATTTGTTTAGAAATTCCATTATGAATGGATTGAAGAACACTTTCAAATTTTACACTTGAAGACTAATGCAGAAACCGAAAGATGATAAAAAGATCATTGATGCATAGATAAAATGGAAGGAATAAGCATCTTATCATTTTTATAAAGCCTTGTACCTTATTCAAGAGAGAAATATGTTTGCCACTGGAGAACATAAAGACTGACATTTATATTGCGGTGTACATCATTGCTCACTTGTAATAGTTGATCTGTTGGCAAAGAAATCAATCGCAGGGGAGAATACTTGCTCTAACACTATAACCTATCAAAAAAGAGTTGTAACCTCAAAAAGAGAACTCTAGTTGAAAAACCCAAAAAAAAATGAAAAAACAAAAAGTGTGTATGCTGGAATAATTTATTTTTTTGGTAATTTTCAACATTTTTAAAAAATGGCAGTGAAAACCAATTTTTAAACATGAAGAAACACCCTGAAAACAAAAAATGTTTATGCTGAAATAATGTCCTTTTTTAAATTTTTTTTTTTTTTTGCGGGGGTAAATTTTCAACATTTTATGCAATGACATTAAAGATAAAATATCATAACTCTGAAAAACCTTAAAATTCCAATTATTTTCATGCATGAAATCAAAGATAAAATATCACGTTTGTAAAAAGCTTTAAAATTCCAACAATTTTCAGCTATGACGTTAAAGATAAAATACTTATAATTGTTTTCAACCATAGCGTTAAAGATAAAATATCACGCCTTAGAAAAACATTAAAATTTTGACAAATTTTCAACCATGGAATTAAAACCAAATATCACAACTACAAAAAAACCTTAAGTTTTCAATATTTTTCAACCATGGTATGTTGGAAAAATTATATGACTAAAAAAAACTTTTCAAATGAACACCTTAATGAAAGAGTCATTATACCAAGAGTAATTTATTTTATAAATGCTAAAAGTATAGCTATTTTAAAATCTTAGCCTAAGACAACTTGACACATTGCAACGAAAATTAAAAAATCAACTATCAAATTGACACACAATGTAGGTGAATTTGACCTATTACAACAAAATCTTAAAAATCAAACATGGAATTGACACACTATCGGGGCATACCTGATCTAATATAATGAAACTTTAAAATCAACTATCAAATTGACAAATAATGGGGTTGGGTTGCACACATCCTGTAAAAATAAAAATAATAATTAATAATAATAATAATAATAAAAGCATCTGGACTGATAAAATCATGCTCACGTATCCGATCGAAGACAGAGTCCCCACTGGAGCGTTGCGTGATTGGATGGATAGAGAGGGGCTGAATACGCTGTGGGACATATCTCTCTGGAACGACACTGAATGGGCAGGATGGAAAAGTTTTGAAGTGCCAGCCCATTTGACCAACGAATGGGCCACGCTGATCGATCATCTCCATGGTCTGGCGCCCACGCACAGGAGGAAAAAAGACGTGAAAGGTTGGGGGATGAAAGTCAGAGGTTATACAGTCTCCGCGGGATATGTTAAGTTGGTCGAGAGACCACATGTCCCCACCAATCTAGCACCCTGGTAGGGGATCTGGCGTATCCAGTCATGGCCCAAAATCGATTTTCTTGCCTGGCTTCTCTGTCACGGCAGAATCCTAACATTTGACGGATTACAGAAAATAGGCTTCTACGGTCCCTCTATTTGCTCGCTTTGCAATAATAATGCTGAGACAACAACCCGTTTAACCTTGGAATGCATCTTCTCCAAGCAGATTTGGTTCTCCCTCATTCACTCCTTGGATCCCAACTTTCTGCTCCCTCGCTCCACCGCTGATCTCTTCTCTAATTGGGCAAACAATTATCCTGGTCCTCCTAAAAATCTTATAATCAAATCAGCATGGGCTATACTTCCAAAAGTTATTTGCTGGCAGATTTGGCTAGAACGCAACAAAAGAATTTTTAGAAATTCTAGACAGCATCACAAGGCCGTTGAAGTCAAGATCAAATGTCAAATAAAGGAATGCTTGTCTGAAATAAAAGATGATTCTAGCCTCAACCAACAAGATACCGCTTGGGGTTCATTCCTTGACTTACAATTTCACCCAGCAATCAGAATTTCCCCTCCTCTTAAAGACTAGCAAATAAGGAAACCAGAAGCAGACTTTCAAGACTGGCTCAAATCGCATTCAAGGTACTCTCTCTTCTTCGATGGGGTAGCTAAGGGTAATCCGGGCAGAGCTGGTACAGGAGGTGTTGTTGTCAATTCATTTGGGGAAAAAATACACTCCTATGCTTGGGGGCTTGGACACTCAACCAGCACTCAAGCTGAGGCTTTAGCTCTCTTGCAAGGCCTTAAGACCCTCAAGGAGCTAAACATAAAGGAAGCAACAATTATAGGCGACTCCTAGATCATTATAAACGCAATGGTCTCCAATACCCCTGCCTTAGATCTCAAGCTAGCCAGGCTGATTTTCAGAATTAAGGGTCTAGAAAACGCTTTTCAGAAGTTGAATTACTACCATGTGTTGAGAACACATAACAAAGATGCGGATAGTGAAGCAAATAAAGCTGCCCTCCTCTCTGCCGGGGTCAAGCTGAAAGACAGAGAAGAATCATGGGAACCCATCCCATAAGATGTGCACTGCCGTGTTTTACTGCTTGATCTTAAATAAATTTGTTTGTATTTCCAAGTGGGGAAAAATTTCGGAAATAGAATCAATAGAAACCCAAGCAAGGAAGAAGACCTCAAGTTTCAGCAGTATTCTCACTCCCATCAATGAGATGCACTAGGATTTAGACATCCTCATTGTAAACAGGCTTTCGACATTCAGGCCAAGATGAATATAATCACTACATAACCGTTTCTGTTCAAAAAAATAAAAATAAAAAATAAATAAATATAAAACAAAACAAAAATTAAAAGATTGAAAAATTAAAAACTAAAAAAATAAAAATAATAACTAATAAATAAAAACTGTATATATACATATTTTTGTTTGTTTGTCAAGTTGTTTGTGTTCCTCTAGGCTTGACCTGTGGCTTGAGAAATCGTGACCTAGGCGCATCTAAGCCATCAAAATCACCTAGGGATCACACTTAGCCTCAGCCACCTAGCCCTAAGCTAACTATATTTTATCATCTCCTTCCCCTAGCACGGACGCAACAACCTCCTTGAGGTTTGATCTTGGCTCGCCTTGCTAACTAGGCCCATCCTCAACCGGTTATGGTAGTGAGACTTGGCAAATAAAAATCTATATTAAAAAAATTAAGATATTAAAAATGACCAAAAAAAATCAAAGATAAAAAATATATATGAAAAACACAAAAAAACATAAAGCATAAAAAAATGTTAAAAAATCAAAACTAACTTATAAAAGGTAAAATTAAAAATTGAAGAAGCAAAAAATAAAATTAAAAAATGAATGAAAAAAATGATTTAAAAAAACATAATTTAAGGAAAAATTAAAAATTTAACAACAAAACAATAAAAAAACAATAAATAAAAGCAAGTTGGATAGTTAAAAGATAAAAAAAAAACAAACAAACAAATTAAAAGCAATTTAAGAAAAAATTAAACTAAAAAGATTATTTAAATCATAATAAATATCAAGTTAAAAACAAAATAAAAAATTTTAAAAATATATTAAAAAAACATTAAAACGAACTTTAAAAAATAAACATTAAAAAGAAATTAAAAAAATCTTCGAGGGGGTTGAATGAAGAGGAACATGTGTTGTCTCAGGGCTCCCATGTGATAGTTATGAATAATTGGGCAAGCAAGTACAACTAGTTGAGAGGCCGGACATGGAAGTTTTTGGAGAGAATGACAATTTTGTTTTGCAAGGGATGATGGTAGGAAGTGGTATAGCTAATTGGGAAATGAACAGTAAGGTCTCGGATGAGCGAAACAGGCATCGTGCAATAGAAGAAGGGCTCTGCTGGTGAGCCAAACAGGGATCGTGCAATAGAAGAAGGCAAGCAAACTTGGGCATTGGTGGGAACACAGTGAATTCAGGTGTTTATCTGGGATCACGGGGCAAGCATGTGCCAAATTTTGTGGTTCTTACCAGTTCTGAAGTCATTGATGGTGCAGCGGGACTACCCTACAAAAGGTGGGTTTTGTCCTTGAATGTTGTAGTCTGTATAAAGGTACACATGTTCTCTTGGTCTTTGTTTACAATATGTGTCCTTGACTTTCCTATAAGGTGGTGGAGAAACACAAACAAGGTGTTATTTAGGCCCAGGTGTGCGTATAGGAGGATTGAGTCTGACTTTGGTTCTTGTGTTATTGTGAGTAGAACGGGTGGTGAGATTTTTAATTCTTGTCTTACTTGGTTGGTGCCCCAATGTTTTGCTTGGTTCGAACCTACATGGTGTTACAATGAGCACCGAGGGTTTATGTGCATATTTAAGGCCTTTGTCTCTCCTGTAAGGTGGCAAAGTAACATAAACTAGGGGCCCTTGAGGCATAGTTGTGGATTTAGGAAGACTAAGTGTAGTATTATTACTTTGATTGACTTGCATAGAGTTGGAGGAGAGCTTTAAATTTATCGTTGTAATTTGTTGGTGCCTTTGCGTCTTGCTTGGGTCGTGCCCGCCTGGTGTTGTAGTGAGTATTAGGGCTATCTGCGAGCTCTTGGGACCCTCTGTAATGAGGCAGTTTACCCCCTTGGTTGGTGGCGAGTTTCCTCACGGTGTTTGTTCGTTTCAATTTAGTCTGTTTTGGTTAGTAGGGGCTCACCAGACTCATTTCTTCAAGCCTGGGTCAGCTCGAAGCATGGGGCTTGACAATTCGGTGGGTCTGTTCAGAGAATTCTCAGTAGGTGTGATATTTGTGTTGGGTTGCAAGCTTGGTGTAGTTTTTCTTATGCAGGGATACTCCGTCAATGTGGCAGACCGCATAGAGGTGCAGGCCACAAGGGGCAGAACAACGCGAGGGTAAAATGGGTTGGAGACTAGAGTGATGATGAGCATGGTGGTATCGAGGTGGAGGGTGAAATTGCACAAAGCCTAGACCGCTCCCCAGGCCATGTCTTCCAACCTCCTTGTCTAGACACGCATGTTGATCACTTATGAGGAATTCAGGCCAACCTAGACATCCTCCGTGAGCATAAATATGATGACCAAAATGATCTGGTGGCATACATAAATGACATACATTATAGCCAAAACAAGAGACTGGAGCAGTTTTTGTTAGTGCACTGCAATCAATGTCAGACAAATGACAGATTGAACAAGATTGAGGCGTGACTGGAGCATATAGACTTCCATGTCCATGAAAGCCACGACCCAATGACTACTCCAACTAGTCAACCTTTTCACCCTCCTCCGTGACATGAGATCTATTGGTTTCTTGTTGTTTTTGTTAGTTTTTTGGAATGTATGGATTTTTTCCCTTGGGTAGTAGGAAATGAATGGACAAATATTTTGCACAATTATCTGGCTGTCCTTGCTAACAAATCAAGTTGGAGTGAAGCAGGGAGAGTCGTAGATCGATACCATGTAATCTACATCTTTTTAATAATATTAATGGAGATTTGTTGACAAAAAAAAAACATTAAAAAAATTATATAAAAAAAACATTAAAAAAATTAAAATAAAAAAAGGAAGCTAAAAATAAAAAATAAAAATAAAACGTTATAAATATTTAAATAAAAAAGAAAAATAATAAAATAAAATAAAAATAAAATCATTAAAATTAAAAAAGGGCGTCCTTGGCCCCCGGTTGGTAGAGGCCGATGAGCTGACGAAGCATAATCGACCCTCCGCCAACTAGGGCTTGAAGGAACGACAGAGCGAAATCGACCCTCCACCAACCGAGGGCCGAAGGATCGGTGGAGGGGTGTCGATTCCACCCCCGACTAGCAAAGTGGGAATCAACACTGCTCCATCGGCCCTTGCAGTGGCCCTTCGCCCTCCAGCTATTGGAAGTCGATTCCCAGCGGGGGCCAAGGGCGACCATGAATACTTTTTAAACATTTTTAAAATTTTAAAGTTTTTTTTTTTTTAATTAATTTTCTTATATATATATATTAGATATACTTTATTTTATTTTTTAATGTTTTTTTCTTTTGCTTTTTTTTAATTGTATGCTTTATTTTTTTTAACATTTGTTTTTGTTATTTTTACTTAAAAAATTATGTGAATCATTTTTTTGGGAAAAGTAAAATCAAAATGTCATTATCTTTGAATATAAATTTCATAAAATTGAGTATTTTCCAACATTTTTTGATAAAATTTGTTTATTTAACATGTCATTTTTAATTGCAAAGAAAAAAAATTCAATAATCACATCAGAACAATTATGTTGATGCTTTTCAAACCATCTAGTGTGATTCATCGTCAGGATAAGATGGGAAATCAAATCTTGGCATCAGATTGTCATTTCTAGTGAAAATGTCCTGAAATACGTATTTTTTTAATATATCTATATGCAAAATGTGTATTTTTTGTCGAGTGTCAGGATAAGATGGGAAATCAAATCTTGGCATCAGATTGTCATTTCTAGTGAAAATGTCCTGAAATATGTATTTTTTTAATATATCTATATGCAAAATGTGTATTTTTTGTCGAGTGTTTAAAATTATTATTTGTGCTGAGAGACACTCTCCAACCCAATATGTAAGAGATGTTATAATGTAATGTTTAACATTTTGACTAAATCAAATCACATAAAAAATAAAATAAAATTATAAAAGATTAATGTAATGTAAACTAAACCTTTTAACCCAGTCAAAATAAAATAAAAAATAAAAATATAAAATAACCCTATAAAAATAAAATTAAAATGACCCATGGTTTTGCCACGTGGTATTGAGAACCCATGGGATTGACCCATGGTATTCATGTGGAATGTAGCCTATTTATAGGGGGGAATTAAACCAACTTAGATTTATCATAACTCCAGATCTACAAAGTGCCAAGAGGGATCAAATATATTGAGATACAAACCTCTTTTAGAGTGAAAAGAGTTTTGATCCTTCTCACTCCTTGGTAGATTGGAAGTTAAGATGGATCTAGGCTAGTTTAGTGACAATTATTTTATGCGCTTTGAAGTATTAATTAAGGATATATAAATATATAAAAAATCTTAACGTAAGAATATTAATTTTATTATTTGTTTTAAACTTTACAAAAAATATTAAAAATCTCATTATAAAAAAACATTGCAAAGAAAAACAAAAAACACAAGTTTGGAAAACCATTAAAAAACAAACATCTTAGGAGGAAAAATAAGAAGAGGAATAATAAAACTTGAAAAATGGTTTAATAATAAACATTTAAAAAAAATTGTACGTACTTGGACATAAGAAATTTTAAAGTGTTCGAAATATGCCTAAAAAAATGTTGATGCTCCTTTCAAAATCAGCATGAAAATCAACAACATTTAAATTTTTTTATTCATACTTAATATATCAAAAAAATTTAAAGTGTCAAAAATAAGCCCCCAAAAAAGAGGTTGATGTTGCATCAACACTTTTCAAAATTGACATGAAAATCACCAACATTTTTAAAAATATGTGCATACTTAATACATAAAGAAAATTTAAAGTGTGAAAAATATGCTCGAAAAAAGTGTGTATTTTTAATCAACATTTCTCAACATCAAATGATTTTTTACAACTCTAAAAAAGTGAAAACTCGATTTAGTTCCCGTTTGATAGGTTACAATGTTCTCTAGGTACAACAAATTAAACAAGGTACTTTGAGCATCTCCAAACTAAGGTTAAGAGCATCAATGATTCCTACTATTCAAGATAATATAATGTACCAATTTCAATGATCTCTTTCATGTGATGGTTTAAAGGAAACAATAAATATAGTTATTAATGTGGGACGATATCCCATCGTGGCCTATCTATGCATCTTTGCCTCTACAAGAACTCAAAGTTGTTGCCGAGTTTTTTTTTTGAACTTGTTTTATTTGATCATAACCTTCAAATAAGAAGTTACAAGTGGAGGCATTTATATTGTAAAATTCCTTTTAATATTGACATCCAACCTCCATTGTTGTATGTTGTGACATGCATCCATAAAGCATTTCACTTGGTAGACTTGAACTTGATGCAACCATATTAACTAGCTTAGCTTGATTTCACCAATCTAATGTTGACATTATCTAATTGTATGTGATGTTATGATAAGTTTATAGAAAATTATTTAGGAATTTTGAGCCTTGATATTCGTTGTTTTCAAAACTTAATACAAGGAGAATGCAAAACCACACCAAGGACCAATAGAGGGGTAATCTTTTGTGCAGGTTTGCATGGATTTTTGGAAAAAAAAGGGTATCTTGATCTTGTAGCAAACAAATCCTCTTTTCAATAACAAATTTACAAAATTCAGGTGTGAGCAAAGTCCTACCATGATCCAAGGCACATGTATGGTGGAAAATCGCCCACAAATATTTTTTTGAATACTGAATCATTTTTTTGAATACTGAATCAACCCAAATTGTCAAAAATTCAATCAAAATGGGATCAATGAGAACTTAGACTTTCCATGTCATCAAATTCCAATCACTTGAGGTAAGTTTGCTACACATTAGCGAGTTCTAAGTCACTACTAGAACAATTTGACCTTTTTTTTTTTTTCACAAAAAACACTAGAGAAACTTAAACAACATAAAGAGATCAATTCCATTACAACCACTTTTAATTTTTGATAGCTTGATTTAATCAATCATCACTTGCAACTACAAAAGACTTAACATTGATGCTAAAAATGTATTTTGCAGTACTAAGTCTGCTGTAAGATCTAATTCTAAACATTTGTTATCATAAATTTCCAAGTTAGTTGATAGGGAGAGGCAACATATTACAATCAGTTATACTAATTGATAACTCCTTATGCTTGACCTTTATGACCAACCACATAAATTACTTGTCAAAGTCTAAACAATACAATATAGAACTTGATATTAATTCCATTGGTATTTAGACTCAACTTGCTTTAAGAAGGGACATCGCTGACTGCTACATACCAAAATTAATACCATTACCGCATGTAAGTGGATTTTGGCATAAGAATATGCTTAGAGACATCAAACTTTTACGTGAAATAGAAGTAAAACTGGGATACATTGAAAATATCACACACTAGAAGGATAAAAGAAATTATAAATCTTGTGCACTGACAAAAGAAATCAAAAGCGTGGTAATCCTCTCTTCCAGCCCATATCGACCTACACTATCAATTCTACTTAATGATAATAAATTTAGGCAGTTATGCATTCAAAAGAAATATGTTGCAAGATTGTAACCCAATCAAGACTTCTCATGCCATATGGAATTTATGGTATGCAATATATCAGTACACCAGTGCATGTTAATACAACTAGAGTAAGGAAAAATATTTTATACACACTAGGGGAGGGTCAACAATGGAGGTATATTTCTTGTGGTGTCATAGTAAGAGTCGTGTTCAAAATAATGCAGAGAATTAGCAGTTCATAGAACTATAGTGTTAGAGATGTCCATGGTGAATAGGTACCCATATTCACTTCCAACTAGCAGTCATAACGACTCCACCATTCACACACCTTGAATTGGACGATGCCCTACTAGACATGGAAATCAAGCTTAGAAGTAAAGAAAATCACACCCTCGAGATGATGGAGTTGTTGTACTATATCCCATAATTATGGAATTCTGAAGTGTCATTAGAAGGAAACAGATGGTCCCCCACTTGGAACCATATATCAGCCAACATGTTGTTGGAAAATCCTTCATAAAGGGACCCATTTCCTTTCTAAGAAATGCAAATAGGTCGATGACTAGGCCAGAGTTGATGGAGCATTAAAAGGATAAATCTGGATGTGTTCATGAACCATGAAAGGACTATGAATAACACCATTAAATCAAAGCCTCCTTCCAAGAGATTAATGAATATATCCAGTCGTTCCTTATCCAGTATCTCAACATTACTTTATAAGTTGTGGACACGTCAAATATTGGGCACTTATTCTTTAGGTGATAGAACCCATTAGGTCCAAGTGTTGAACCCGGGAGCTTTGATTCCATTAGGTCCCTATAATACTAGTGTATCCCCTATATTGTTATTATTGTGCCTCTGTAGCCTTATATTTTTTTGTTGGTCCCAAGAATCCCACATTTTTTTTTTTTTTTTTAAGAAACCCGGTTAATTTGTATTAAAAGATCGGCAAAACCAGCTGGCAGATCACATTCAGATAGCCCAAGGATCGACTGTCCTTAATAGATAAATAAAGTATTACCATAGTCCTAATGTTCTGGATCTTTTTAACACTGTCAGACGAGTCGATTTCCAGAATTTTCCCAAGCTTGTGGATACAAACAAACTGCTGAAGAAAAAGACAGTGGAACATGAGAAATAAAATTAAGGGATTGGATCCCAATCTTCAACCCCGTCTCTTATCCGAGTGCCAACAGGGAGGAGGACAAATTTATTAGCTTTCGCATCCGCTTCGTTGTTATTCTATCGAAGAATGTGAAAAAAGTTCACCTGAAGGAAGGAGCCTACTAGCTTTCTTATTCTGGTAACCACTCTTGCTAGCCGAAAATCACGAGGGGACATGTTATCCATGAGGATTCTAATCAAGGATTGGGAGTCACCAAGAATAATGACCTTCTCAATGCCAAGATCCTATAAGTGCTTAAGGCCTTGCAACAGGGCCATAGCCTCTGCTTGCATGTTAGTATTATGATCGAAGCCCCAGACATACCTGTGCTCAATGTTGCCATCCGCATTCCTGATGACACCTCCAGCCCCGACAATCCCTAGATTTCCTTTGGCAGCCTTGTCAAAAAACAAAGAGGAGATAGCACTCTTTTGGAGCCACATGTGGAATTCGTCCTCAGCAAGCCTATTCTGCCAGTCTTTCCAAGTGCTGTTTTGTCTCTCACCATCAAAATACTGGAGACCAAGCACACTCCCCCATGCCAAGTCTTGTGGACTTAGATTTTTATTCTCCAGCTTCCCAAACTTCTCACCAAGAGACTCCTTGAGCAGGCCGTTGGCTTTTGACAAAACTAGCTTATAACTCTGCGCCTTCTCTTGAAAAATTCTATGATTACGCTCAATCCAGATGTGCCAGAAGATGAATTTTGGATAGGCTAGCAAAGCTACCTTGAACCATTTGTTCTTGGGGAACTTCCTGGGATAGAGGTGAGCCCAATCGGTAAAGAAGCCAGAAATAGTGTTGGGCAGAGTAACTATAGATCCCCATGGGGAAATCGCCTCTTCCCATACACTTTTGGCAAACCTGCATTCGATCAATAAGTGAAAGGCATTTTCCTCGTTTTCCAAGCAAAGGGCACATCTGGAAGGGCTAAGGAAGCCTTTCTTCTTAAGTTTGTCATTTGTTAGAATGCTGTTGTGACACAATGACCAGTTGAAGAAGTCAATTTTCGGCACACACTTCTGCCTCCAAAGACCTCTTCGAATCGCAGGGCAGCAAGGAACATGAGGAATTTTTTTGAGTTGTGCATAGCCTTGTGCAACTGTGTAAAAACTAGTCTGAGAGCCCCAACCTCTTTTATCTCATTTCTTGGTATTAATCGGGCCCATTCCTTTCATCTTAGTCAACAGGAAGGACCACGCATGATCAAGAGCGATCGGAATTTGAGGCTTCTTCTACCTTGTCCACGCATTACCCTTCCAAATAGAAATATCCCACAAAGTTTTAATGTCATTATTCAACATCGAGCTTCGAAGCTCAGCGAGCTCTTGGACACCACCTAATGGTTCTTCATTCATAATTTGGTCATTCTAGATATTGATGAGCTCGCCATTACCCGGGATGCAAAAGGAATGCTTTTGTATCAGAGGTAAGGCCTGCATGCATAGCCTATGAATTTGAGATCCTTTAATGTTGGGAGTAGGATCATCCAAACTTCATAACCTATGATCGCTGAAATATTTCTTCCATAGCGCCTATTGAGCCCAGCCAGGTTTCAGGGCTATTTGTCTCCACAAAATCTTAGCCCCCATAGCGATATTATGAATTTGCATGTCCTTGAAGTTCAAACCTCATTCTAGCAGAGGTTTAGAAACTTTGTCCCAATTGACTAGGGGGATCTTCCTGTCATTCTGCTTGCCACCCTTCTAGAAAAACCTACGAATCCACTCCTCCATCTTCTTGAGAATGTTGATGGGTACCAACATGACTGAGAATTGGAAAATAGGCAGGCTGGTCAGAACAGATTTAATAAGCATTGTCTTCCCAGCAAGATTTAGCCACGAGTAACCCCAAGACTGGATTTTATTCTTTAATTTCTCAACCATCGGGAGCCAATCTTTGCTAGAGGGACTCCTTTGGAAGATAGGAAGGCCCAAATAGTTGAAAGAATTCTAATTAGCAGATCCAACGAAGCCCAAACATCTTAATATTAAGGAGAGATCGCTATTGGAGATATTCCAGCCATAGAAGTGGCATTTCCCCTCGTTTAATTTACTACCCGAAGTCCAACAAAAGTCATCCAAAACTTTTCGAAACCTGGAGGCAGAGTGAATAGAGGCAGCACCCAACAGGAGAGAGTCATCGACAAACAATGCATGATTAATATCCTTGACACCTCTAGCAATCCTAAGGCCCATAATCTCTTGATCCACCTGACATTTTTCTAAATAAAAGCTCAGAACTGAAGCTTGTAAAATGAAAAGGAGAGGGGAAAGAGGGTAGCCTTGGCGTAGCCCTCTAGAGGCTTTAAAAAACTCCGTTGCTCTTCCATTCACTAAAGGGGCAATCTAGGGCTCAAAAATGCAAGCCCAGATCCATCTAATAAACTCCTAACCAAAACCAAACTTATGCATCACATCAAAGAGGAAATTGTGATGAACATGATCAAACACATTAGCTAGGTCCAGCTTGACCACCATACCTTTTTCTTTGCGCTGCAAACTAGAATGAATGTCCTCTTGCACGAGGATTATATTGTCCATGATCTGCCTACCTTGAACAAACCCCCCTTGATTGTTAGGAATGAGAGAGGGCAAGAGGACCTTCAATTTGTTGGGAATCACCTTTGTTATGAGCTTGTAACCAATGTTGCAAAGAGAAATCAGACGAAACCTATTGAAAGTGTTGGCACCCTTCTCCTTTGGGATGAGGGCAAGGAAGGCTAAATTCATGCTGCCTCCAATTTTCTGGCAGTTTTGAGATTTTAAAACCATTCTATGCAAGTCCTTCTTCACTATTTGCCAACAAACTTGGATGAATTTGGCTGTAAAGCCATTTAGACCAGGAGCTTTGTCCGACTCCATTTCATACAACACAACCTTTATTTCATGTCTATTAACTTTAGCTTCTAGCTGGTGATTCATGCTTAAAGAGATCTTGGAGGGGACATCATCCAATAACCTTGTGCCCTGCTCATAAGCTCGACTTCACTGTAGAGTTTCTCAAAATGGGAGAAGGCAGCCCCTTTGATGCTTGTGAAGTCCTTGTGGGTAATGAGGTCTTCCTTTATTTCCTATGTAGAGTTAAAGGACCTTCTAGCTTGGGCTTGCTTGTGGAAGAAGGAGGTATTCCTCTCCCACTTTCAACCACAGACTACGGGATTTCTGTCTCCAATATTCTTCCTCTTGCAAGCAAGCTTTATGAAATCTTTGCTGCAAATTTTCTTCTTTGGATATAGAGTCCTCCAAGGGGTCCTCCTCTTCCATCTGCAGTTGGTGCTTCTCGAGGGAGGCATGGGCCATCTTCCTTTCATCAGCCGGATTGGGAAGAGATTTAGCCCAGCTCTTCAGGACAACCTTTACTCTTCTCAATTTTTCCTTCCACACAAAAAGGGAGACCCTGTGACGGGCTGATTCCAGCTTTATTTAACCTTATCCATAAAGTTTGAGTGCTTAATCCATAAAGGACTGAATCAAAAAGGGATGGGCCCAAGGTTTCCGTGAGTTGAAAGCTCCAACCTTATGGGTTTATGATCTGAAGTACTGCATGGAAGAATGAGCATCCTAGCTTCTAAACGAAGGATAAGATAGGAACTTTGAACAAGAAATCTATCTAATCTCGCAACAATATGGCTAGGACCAATTATTTTATTTGACCAAGTATACTTACCTTTCAAGGGCTTGATGTCGAGCAGATCCCAATCTTGCATGATGTCCTCCACCCATTCCCTTGCTGGATCCCTTACAAAGCTGCCACCTCGCTTCTCGGAAGGGAATAAATTTATATTGAGGTCACCTGCAATGACAATATTTCCCAGAATTTCTTCCTCGGCCATGATTTTTATTGAGTCCCAACATTGCTTCTTCTCCCCCACATTTATCGACACATAAACATTGAAAAGACTAAAGGTCTCCCTTGTTTCTCTGCTTATGAATTGCATGCGCTGCCAGTGAATGTTTTGTTTTCCATTGATCGATTCCAACTTGGCTTCATTCCAAAGAGCTCCCAGCCCTTCCGATGCTCCTCGGGCTGAGACAACCTACCCTCCACTTTTCCTCCAAAGGTTCCTACTTACGCGGAGGAAGATCTTCTCCTCCAATTTGGTCTCCTGGATTAGTAGGATATCTAGGATTTCTATCCTAATCAAGCTTCGCATAGCTTCTTCTTTTTGCTTTCTCCCCAACCCCCTGCAATTCCAGGAGACAATATTCATTATTTACCTTTTTGAGATTGGGTAGCCCCTTTGGGGCCCTGTCCCCGACTTCTTGTAACCTTTGGTGTTCTTTCTAGAAGCTTCTCCAGCGTTGGTTGACTGCCTTGGAGCTTGTATTTATATATTTCTTGCTCTTTTTTTTCCCGATCATATTTCCTTCCTCTTGTCGAACTGCGGGACAATGTTTGAGAGTCACCTATTTCTCCTTCCTCCTCAAATTCTTTTGAATCTTGTTCTTCCTCTTCCATCTCTGTAGCCTTTCCCTTAGGGCTTATTGCTGCACTCTCGCCTTGCCTGGAGTTTTCGGGGACCTCTTTCTCATTTTCCTCCTTCTGCTGTTGTCCTGTTTCTTGCACTTCAACTGAGGCTGAGGAAAGGGGCTCGAACGCATTCTCTTGGGCCTTTGGATGTGTATTATGTTGTCCTTGGCTTCTAGAAGGAAGTTGTTACCCTTTTCCCTTTGCTGCTCTAGGAGGGTTTGAGGGCTTGGGGTTAGTCCTTGTTCTTTTGACCTGCTTCCAACCTTCTTCCTTACCTTGCACTGCCTCTTCATTTTTGGTACAGTTCTTGGCAAAATGTCGATATTCCTAACACTTGTGGCACTTGAATGGAAGCTGCTCGTAGTAAAGTTTTTACGCATGAGTCCAACTCCATGCATTTATCTTTATGGCCTCCGGCAGCCCCACTTCTAGATCCACTTCGACATAGATCCTAGCGCAGTCGTATTGGTCCTTAGTACTTGCACGATCTATGAATTTGCCTAGCGCGTTGCCTATATGTTTGAGGGAATCCAGTTCCAGCAATGCACAGGAAGGTTCAGAAGCCTTACCCACACTGGAATCGCTAACATAATGTCTTTAGCTAGGTCAAAGTCGGGAGTCCATCTATTCAAATAGAGACCTTGAGGGCCCATAAAATATGACCCGTTCCTGAAGATTAGATCCTTGTCTTCTTTTGAAAGTATGAGGTGACACTTTGATTGATGAACGGCCTCCAGTTCCTACAGATCCAGGCTTCCGTGGCTTTGGGAGAAGGCCAAAGTCCAGCGAACTGTCCTGTTAGGGCCCTCTCCGCCAGTGACAAAGCTACCTTAATTGGCCCCTCTGGAGGAAGGGAAACCACTGGAATATTTTGCAGTTTTTTGACAAACTTTGAAGCATTTGAATTTTTCTTGACTGGCAGTGAAGCCAGAAGGGTCTTGAATGCAACATCTTCAACAGAAAGGGAGGACGATTGGGAGATGGGAGGAGCCTAGGATGAGCTCAACTCATCCATGGTGAAGGAGGCGCAACCCTAATGCGGCCAAAGGCAGCCTGTGACCGCATGTAGTCAAAAAATTATCATTTACAAATGTTACTAACCATGTCCTACAAACAACTTTATTCTTGAGATGTGCACACTGTTTCCATTTATAAATGATGAATCCCACTATTGTTATTTTTGTGCCCTTACATTATTATTCTTATGTAGGCCCTATTATATTCCGACCCTTTAGATTTCAATATACCAAGAGATCTTTCCATTTGAATCATCCAAGATTTTTTCATTTATGTACTGTAAAAGGAGGTTTCTCCCTCAAATAGGTTTATTTTCAATTCATTGATCTATCTTTTCTTCTATTTTTCTGATCTAGTTACATAATGTTTGGTATCGAAGGTTCGGATTCTAGGGTTCCATTGCTTCAAACATGTCATCTTGGAATTTTCGCTATAACATTTTTTATATGAGACTTTAGAAGCTCAATTGTCAACCACGTGGAGATAAAATCGTGGTGAAGATCATGTAAAGATTTCATATGTTGGTTCACTACGTTTCATGAGATATGGTCTGAAGAAGTTAGGTTTTATGCATGCTTCAGAATTTTGTCTCAAACAAGTGACTCGGGAAAATCATCATAACTTTTGTTTCGAGCATCCAAATAGAATTTCCTAAAAAACGACTAAAATTGAACAGAATTTATTTGCTTGGGTACTATTTTTAGGGTCGAATTTTGAAATAGTGACACGTGACATTCCGTACAAGTTCGCTCTACTGAACCAGTTCATAATCAGGTCATCATGGGAGATTTATCATAACTTTATCTTAAAGAATCCAATCTCATTATGACTTGTGGCATTGGAAATAAGACTCAAAGGGATACCATAAGACGAAATTTTAGACTGTGGAGAGCTAAAATTATAGAGATACAACAATTTTAAGATCAAGCTCCAAAAACGAGAAAAAATGTGTGTATTTTTTAAATTTTCAAAAGTTTGTTTGAAAAATCAATCTGCAGTGATTCAAGGGGCATAATAAAGCATAGATATCATTATTGGGTTCCAATATGCCTCGAAACAAAAAAATAGATACTCCCAGTAAGTTACCAGAAATCTCTACCATGACACATTATGAAGAGGAAGAAATGCAACATGATATATCAAAATTACGAGACCAAGCGCAACAAATTTTTCTCTCACAAAGAGTAACAAAAAAATAATTGGAAGCAATGATGAATGTTAGGATAGATGGTTTAGAATTAGAAATGAAAAGGCACATGGAAGGTTTAAAGTGGACATGGAAGGTTTGAAGGGTGGTTTAAAAGGAGATGTGGAAGGTTTGACAAAGTTGCTACAAGAAATGCTTCTTAATAGTGACAAGTATTCCATGAAAATCATGATGAAAACAAAAGAGACTCTAAATTTTGGTTGAAGACCAACCACATTCCAAATATCGATATGAGGAAGTTTGATGCCAAGGATTTGATAACATGGATACTACAGATAGAGCAATTCTTTGATCTACATGATGTGCAATAAACACAAAAATTATGCATTTGTTAAGTTATGGTATGTTCTATGCTTATAACAGTTTACTTCTTTTTCTTATTATATTCCACAGATTAGCAATCACATGTACATGAAGTGAAGTGCAGATAGAACATTAAACGATCAACAGAAAACAAGCCAAAACAAGAGACACAAGATGTGGCGGCTAGCCAGGGACAAACCCCACAATGTGTGGGGAAACCCTTTGATCAAATCTTCTTTTATCTTCAATAATTCAGCAGAGAGAAATAGTACAATAAATCTGATTTATATCAGCAGTAGCAAACCCTAGATCAATTGTATCAACATTAGTAGCTTCATCATCAAACTAAGGCAAACGATATCTCACAAACCGACCGTCGGAT